>JAVYIG010017620.1:20000-25174 GCA_035222895.1 Strongylocentrotus droebachiensis | reverse complement strand
CCCGGGAGGTCCCACTCTGCCGGACCGTGCGAGGCCGTATTGCCTATTACGTAGTGCTACGTGTGTTTCTCATGGGAGGGTTCGATTGCTCGAGACCACTCCCTCATCTATACTTCATGACCTCTCGACCCCCTCCCTGAGAAAGCACCCTCACAACATGCCTTTCAATGACAAATTGTTACGTCTAACTTTTGTGCACAGTCCCGTTTACATTCACGTGCCTGTAGAATCTGTGGACCCGGAAATGCTCGCCTTGCGACGGCCGAGACCCCTGGCTCTCCCCCTCTCAACAGGGCTCCCAGTCCGTCCACGCCCGCGACCCTGGCGGGGGACGGCCGTTCACCGCTGGCGCTGAATGCACGGGGATTTTCTTCAAAGTCCACTACCCTACATAGACTTCACGAGCACAAGAACCCCCTCCATCTTTACCTCTTACAACACGCGAGTCAATAAGAAATTTTCCCATTTCGACCCGCACTTCCACGCAAGTCAATGGGGTTTCGCCATTCAGCAGGACTCCGGGTCCGCCCTCGGCCGTGTCTCGGGCAGGGACAGCCGAGAATCGACGGTGGACGAGTATTCTTCCGAGGATAGCCAGTCCAGCGGGGACTCCAGGGCCACCCTCGGCCGTGTCTCTGGCAGGGGACAGCCGGGAATCGATGGTAAACCAATATCCTTCGGAGGATAACCAGGCCATCGAGATCCCGGTGCGACCTCGCCCGTGTCTCTGGCAGGAGACAGGCGAGAATCGATGGCGGACCAGTATTCTTCCAACAATAACCAGGCCATCGAGACCCCAAGTCCACCCTCGGCCGTGTCTCTGGCAGGGGACAGCCGAGAATCGATGGTGGACAAGAATTCTTCCGAGGATAACCGGGCCATCGAGACCCCCGGTCCACCTCGGCCGTGCCTCTGGCAGAGGACAGCCGAGAATCGATGGGCGACCGGTGTTAAAACAGGCCATCGAGACCCCGGTCCGACCTCGCCCGCGTCTCCGGCAGGGGACAACCGAGCACCGCTGGTGGCTCAATGCACGGGGACCTTCGAACGAGACCCCTCCCTTACATATACTTCACGAGCACAAAACCCCCCTTCGATTTTTGCTCCTACAACACGCAAGTCAATGGAAATTTTCCTTGAAATTTTGAAAGTCAAGGCCTCCAGCGGGACTCCAGGTCCCCCTTCGCCCCGGTCTCTGGCAGGGGACAACCGAGAATCGATGGTGGGCCAGTACTCTTCCGAGGAAAACCAGTCCAGCGGGACTCGGGTTACCCTTCGGCCCTGTCTCTGGCAGAGGACAACCGAGAATCGATGGCGGACCAGTACTCTTCCGAGGATAACCAAGCCACCGGGACTCCAGCTCCGACCTCGGCCGTGTCTCTGGCAGGAGACGGCCAGGAACCGATGGTCGAACAGTGTTATCCCGGGGGTAACAAATCCACCGGGACTCCAGTCCAGACCTCGCCCGCGTCTCCGGCGGGGACAACCGAGCACCGCCGGTGGCTCAATGCACGGGGACCTTCGAACGAGACCCCTCCCTTACATATACTTCACGAGCACAAAACCCCCCTTCGATTTTTGCTCCTACAACACGCAAGTCAATGGGAAATTTTCCTTGAAATTTTAAAGTCAATGCCTCCAGCGGGACTCCAGGTCCCCCTTCGCCCCGGTCTCTGGCAGGGGACAACCGAGAATCGATGGTGGGCCAGTACTCTTCCGAGGAAAACCAGTCCAGCGGGACTCGGGTTACCCTTCGGCCCTGTCTCTGGCAGAGGACAACCGAGAATCGATGGTGGACCAGTACTCTTCCGAGGATAACCAAGCCACCGGGATCCCAAGTCCACCCTCGGCCGTGTCTCTGGCAGGGTACAGCCGAGAACCGATGGTAAACCAATATTCTTCGGAGGATAACCAGGCCATCGAGACCCCAAGTCCACCCTGGGCCGTGTCTCTGGCAGGGGACAGCCGAGTATCGATGGTGTGGAACAATGTTCTTTCGAGGATAACCAGTCCAGCGGGACTCCGGGCCATCCCTCGGCCGTGTCTCCGGCAGGGTACATCCAAGAACCGGTGATCGAACAGTGTTCTTCCTAGTATATCCAATCCGGCGGGACTCCGGGTCTGCCTTCGGCCGTGTCTCGGGCAGGGGACTGGCGATAATCGATGGAGGCACAGTTTTTCTTCCGAAGATGACCAATCAATCCAGCGAAACTCCGGGTCCGTCCTCGGCCGTGTCTTCGGCAGGGTACAGCCAAGAACCGCTGAAGGAACAGTGTTCTTCCTTGTATAGCCAATCCAGCGGGACTCCAGGTCCGAACTCGCCCTTGTCTCCGGCAGGGGACTGGCGATAATCGATGGAGGCACAGTTTTTTCTTCCGAAGATGACCAATCAATCCAGCGGGACTCCGGGTGCGTCCTCGGCCGCTTCTCCGGCAGGGTACAGCGAAGAACCGCCGCTGGAACAGTGTTCTTCCTTGGATATCCAATCCAGCGGGACTCCGGGTCATCCCTCGCCCGTGTCTCCGGCAGGGTACAGCCAAGAACCGGTGATGGAACAGAGTACCCTCCCTCACATATACTTTACGAGCACAAGAACCCCCTTCCATTTTCGACTCTACAACATGCAAGTCAATGGGAAATTTTCCTTGAAACTTGACAGTCAAGGCGTCCAGCGGGACTCCGGGTCCGCCCTCGGCCGTGTCTCCGGCAGGGTGCATCCCAGAACCGCCGCTGGAACAGTGTTCTTCCTGGTATAACCAATCCAGCGGGACTCCGGGTCATCCCTCGCCCGTGTCTCCGGCAGGGTACAGCCAAGAACCGGTGATGGAACAGAGTACCCTCCCTCACATATACTTTACGAGCACAAGAACCCCCTTCCATTTTCGACTCTACAACATGCAAGTCAATGGGAAATTTTCCTTGAAACTTGACAGTCAAGGCGTCCAGCGGGACTCCGGGTCCGCCCTCGGCCGTGTCTCCGGCAGGGTGCATCCAAGAACCGCCGCTGGAACAGTGTTCTTCCTGGTATAACCAATCCAGCGGGACTCCGGGTCATCCCTCACCCGTGTCTCCGGCAGGGTACAGCCAAGAACCGGTGATGGAACAGAGTACCCTCCCTCACATATACTTTACGAGCACAAGAACCCCCTTCCATTTTCGACTCTACAACATGCAAGTCAATGGGAAATTTTCCTTGAAACTTGACAGTCAAGGCGTCCAGCGGGACTCCGGGTCCGCCCTCGGCCGTGTCTCCGGCAGGGTGCATCCAAGAACCGCTGATGGAACAGTGCTCTTCCTGGTATAACCAATCCAGCGGGACTCCGGGTCATCCCTCGGCCGTGTCTCTGGCAGGGGACCGGCGATAATCGATGGAGGCACAGTTTTTCTTCCGAAGATGGGAAATCAATCAATCCAGCGGGACTCCAGATGCAACCTCGGCCGCTTCTCCGGCAGGGGACAGGCGATAATCGATGGAGGCACAGTTTTTCTTCCGAAGATGGCAAATCAATCAATCCAGCGGGACTCCGGGTCATCCCTCGGCCGTGTCTCTGGCAGGGGACGGCCGGTGACTGTAAAGGCGGGGGATTCTTCCAGCACGCGAACCCATGGACAACGAGACCCCCTTCTCCTTTCTCACCGTTAAAACAGGCAAGTCAACGGGATTTCGACATCTCTACTCTAACAACGGCATTCCAAAACAGCCGCTGGCTATCGAGGCCTTCGTCACCCCTTGGTTGCGGCAGGTCCGTCGGCATGGGACGCGGTGTGTGCCTTTGAAGACGGAGGGTTCTTCCAGCAAACGAACCCCAAAAAGCCGCTGAAGTTCGAGGCTTTCGTCACCCCTTGGTTGCGCCTGGACCGTCGGCCTGGGACGTGGCGTGTGCCTGTGAAGACGGAGAATTTTTTTTTCCAACACGAGAACCCATGGACAACGAGAACCCCCTCTCCTTTTACACCGTTAAAACAGGCAAGTCTACCAGATTCAGACATTTCTACTACTACTACTACTACTACTACTACTACTACTACTACAACAACAACAACAACGACATTCGAGAAGGAAGAAGAGGGAAGACAAAAAGCTGCTGAAGTTCGAGGCCTTCGTCACCCCTTGGTTGCGCCTGGTCTATCGGCCTGGCACGCGGCGTGTGCTTTTAAAGGCGGGGCAACGTACACATACAACACAACACTTTAGAATAAAACGGGGGGGGGGCGTCAAACCAGGCCTCGGCCTGCCTACCTGCTGGCCAACTAATCAGCCAACTATCCATCCAACTAACTATCTATCTATCTATCTATATATATATCCATCTGTCCATCCATCCATCCATCCATCCAGCCAACTATCCATCCATCCATCCATCCATCCATCCATCCATCCATCCATCCATCCAGCCAGCCAGCCATCCAGCCAACTATCCATCCATCCAGCCAGCCAGCCATCCAGCCAACTATCCATCCATCCATCCATCCAGCCAGCCAGCCAGCCAGCCATCCAGCCAACTATCCATCCGTCCATCCAGCCAGCCATCCAGCCAACTATCCATCCATCCATCCATCCATCCATCCATCCAGCCAGCCAGCCAGCCAGCCAGCCAGCCAGCCAGCCATCCATCTATCCAGCCAACTATCCAGCCAACTATCCAGCCAACTATCCATCCATCCATCCATCCATCCATCCATCCATCTATCCATCCAGCCAGCCATCCAGCCAACTATCCAGCCAACTATCCAGCCAACTATCCAGCCATCCAGCCATCCATCCATCCATCCATCCATCCATCCAGCCATCCAATCATCCATCCATCATGCGAAGGAAAATTTGATCATGACTTACCCCCATCGACAAGGCCTCAATCATCAATCGATTACTCCCATCCTTTAGGCTTTTCTCCCTTCTGCTACCGAGCGAGCGAGCGACGACTGGGGTGGGAAGCAAGCTGTTCCTCCGGTCTTGATACCTGTACAACAAGAAAAGAGAGACAAGATGTAAGAATGCACAAATATAATACTTTGAAATAAAAAAATGAAATAAAAAAGCCCGTGTGGAACGAGGCCTGCACTCGTACTCCCTACCCGGGGCGGCCCGGCCATCTCTAACCCGAACAACGACATTCGAGAAGGGGGGAAAAGCCGCTGAAGTACGAGGCTTTCGTCACCCCTTGGTTGCGCCT
>JAVYIG010017620.1:7500-10000 GCA_035222895.1 Strongylocentrotus droebachiensis | reverse complement strand
AGACGGCCAGGAACCGATGGTCGAACAGTGTTATCCCGGGGGTAACAAATCCACCGGGACTCCAGTCCAGACCTCGCCCGCGTCTCCGGCGGGGACAACCGAGCACCGCCGGTGGCTCAATGCACGGGGACCTTCGAACGAGACCCCTCCCTTACATATACTTCACGAGCACAAAACCCCCCTTCGATTTTTGCTCCTACAACACGCAAGTCAATGGGAAATTTTCCTTGAAATTTTAAAGTCAATGCCTCCAGCGGGACTCCAGGTCCCCCTTCGCCCCGGTCTCTGGCAGGGGACAACCGAGAATCGATGGTGGGCCAGTACTCTTCCGAGGAAAACCAGTCCAGCGGGACTCGGGTTACCCTTCGGCCCTGTCTCTGGCAGAGGACAACCGAGAATCGATGGTGGACCAGTACTCTTCCGAGGATAACCAAGCCACCGGGATCCCAAGTCCACCCTCGGCCGTGTCTCTGGCAGGGTACAGCCGAGAACCGATGGTAAACCAATATTCTTCGGAGGATAACCAGGCCATCGAGACCCCAAGTCCACCCTGGGCCGTGTCTCTGGCAGGGGACAGCCGAGTATCGATGGTGGAACAATGTTCTTTCGAGGATAACCAGTCCAGCGGGACTCCGGGCCATCCCTCGGCCGTGTCTCCGGCAGGGTACATCCAAGAACCGGTGATCGAACAGTGTTCTTCCTAGTATATCCAATCCGGCGGGACTCCGGGTCTGCCTTCGGCCGTGTCTCGGGCAGGGGACTGGCGATAATCGATGGAGGCACAGTTTTTCTTCCGAAGATGACCAATCAATCCAGCGAAACTCCGGGTCCGTCCTCGGCCGTGTCTTCGGCAGGGTACAGCCAAGAACCGCTGAAGGAACAGTGTTCTTCCTTGTATAGCCAATCCAGCGGGACTCCAGGTCCGAACTCGCCCTTGTCTCCGGCAGGGGACTGGCGATAATCGATGGAGGCACAGTTTTTTCTTCCGAAGATGACCAATCAATCCAGCGGGACTCCGGGTGCGTCCTCGGCCGCTTCTCCGGCAGGGTACAGCGAAGAACCGCCGCTGGAACAGTGTTCTTCCTTGGATATCCAATCCAGCGGGACTCCGGGTCATCCCTCGCCCGTGTCTCCGGCAGGGTACAGCCAAGAACCGGTGATGGAACAGAGTACCCTCCCTCACATATACTTTACGAGCACAAGAACCCCCTTCCATTTTCGACTCTACAACATGCAAGTCAATGGGAAATTTTCCTTGAAACTTGACAGTCAAGGCGTCCAGCGGGACTCCGGGTCCGCCCTCGGCCGTGTCTCCGGCAGGGTGCATCCCAGAACCGCCGCTGGAACAGTGTTCTTCCTGGTATAACCAATCCAGCGGGACTCCGGGTCATCCCTCGCCCGTGTCTCCGGCAGGGTACAGCCAAGAACCGGTGATGGAACAGAGTACCCTCCCTCACATATACTTTACGAGCACAAGAACCCCCTTCCATTTTCGACTCTACAACATGCAAGTCAATGGGAAATTTTCCTTGAAACTTGACAGTCAAGGCGTCCAGCGGGACTCCGGGTCCGCCCTCGGCCGTGTCTCCGGCAGGGTGCATCCAAGAACCGCCGCTGGAACAGTGTTCTTCCTGGTATAACCAATCCAGCGGGACTCCGGGTCATCCCTCACCCGTGTCTCCGGCAGGGTACAGCCAAGAACCGGTGATGGAACAGAGTACCCTCCCTCACATATACTTTACGAGCACAAGAACCCCCTTCCATTTTCGACTCTACAACATGCAAGTCAATGGGAAATTTTCCTTGAAACTTGACAGTCAAGGCGTCCAGCGGGACTCCGGGTCCGCCCTCGGCCGTGTCTCCGGCAGGGTGCATCCAAGAACCGCTGATGGAACAGTGCTCTTCCTGGTATAACCAATCCAGCGGGACTCCGGGTCATCCCTCGGCCGTGTCTCTGGCAGGGGACCGGCGATAATCGATGGAGGCACAGTTTTTCTTCCGAAGATGGGAAATCAATCAATCCAGCGGGACTCCAGATGCAACCTCGGCCGCTTCTCCGGCAGGGGACAGGCGATAATCGATGGAGGCACAGTTTTTCTTCCGAAGATGGCAAATCAATCAATCCAGCGGGACTCCGGGTCATCCCTCGGCCGTGTCTCTGGCAGGGGACGGCCGGTGACTGTAAAGGCGGGGGATTCTTCCAGCACGCGAACCCATGGACAACGAGACCCCCTTCTCCTTTCTCACCGTTAAAACAGGCAAGTCAACGGGATTTCGACATCTCTACTCTAACAACGGCATTCCAAAACAGCCGCTGGCTATCGAGGCCTTCGTCACCCCTTGGTTGCGGCAGGTCCGTCGGCATGGGACGCGGTGTGTGCCTTTGAAGACGGAGGGTTCTTCCAGCAAACGAACCCCAAAAAGCCGCTGAAGTTCGAGGCTTTCGTCACCCCTTGGTTGCGCCTGGACCGTCGGCCTGGGACGTGGCGTGTGCCTGTGA
>JAVYIG010017619.1:0-25182 GCA_035222895.1 Strongylocentrotus droebachiensis | reverse complement strand
GAGAAGTCTTGTGAGTTGATAAACGCACGATATATTATATCGAAAAATCTATGGGTTTATACTGTTCAGATAGCAGCTTAGATTACCACGAAAAGGTGGACGGTGACGGTACAAAATGTTTTCAGTAAGTGATATAGTCTTGCCCTACTGATCAGCTCAAGTTTAATGTGTTATTTTTTTTCATCACAACTTTATTCACTGGCATATCGTTGGTCTAACAGTGGAGGAGGTGGCGTCAATGATGCCATGGAGGTCACCAGTCTCACTAAATGGATCTTCAAAGCATCCAAATAAAGGGGAATTGGGCGAGGGTGATATGAATTGTGTTAACATTGTTTTTTTCCCTTTTTCCTCTCCTCCTTTTTTCCTCTTCTCGCTATTTAGTGGGTAGCGTGTCCCATGCACCCCGTCATATTTTGTACCATCGAGTGCAGCTGACTTCCTATGTCGACTACCTTGTACCTCATATCCTCTTTTGCAATTTTTTTACTCGTTAATCTAAGGCAAAACTGTATTTCGCAATACTATAAACACCAGGGGATTTCGATTTATTAACGGGGAATTCCACCCTGATATTAAGTTGGTTTTAAATTAATAGAAGCAGAAAATGTAGAGGATCAGGTCAGTAAAAGTTATTAAAAAATTCCGATTTAAAATAAGAAGTTTGATTTTTTGAAGTTTCAATCAGTCAAACACGAATTGGCAACCATGTGACGTTTATTGCGAGCTCCCTTCCATTTGATCTGGCCTCTGCACTAAAAAAAGAGAAAATCCGAAATTTCGATTTTCCCAGAATTTTTCTCTCAATCATACATGCACCTGAAATAGGATAATTGCAAATATGTTTCTATACAACCCCTGTATGGACAAAAATCTATTTCCGTCATCTGAAACGAAGAAAATGAAAGCTATAATGAAATTTATGTACAGAGCATAGCTTTCTTTTAACTTGGAGGGGGTTAGTGAGCAAATTTGTTTTCGGGGGACCTCGACCATTTGAAAAATCGCACCCCCCCCCCCTCCTTGATCGCCGGGGGGGGGGGGCATCTCTCTCTCTCTCTTCCCCAGGCCCCCTTCCCCCTGGATCCGCCACTAGCATATCATAATTTGACAATATAGGCTACCACGGAGACTCAACTAAAAAAGGCAATGGGGACATGCCAATGCACACTCCATGGGCACGTTCCAACGGCAGATAGTGTTTTAATAATCACTATCAAAGGGTTGTGTCCAACCCTACAAACAATTACACTTTGAACAAATCCTGAAATATGCTCTTGTATTACGCATTTGGGGGGAAGTTGAAGAGAAAAAGAGAATGTCTTGATCTAATCATTGACCTACTATGATCTAATACACACATTCATACATGTATTTGGAGACTGATAGTTACAGAAAGAGAGAGAGAGAGAGAGATAGAAATGGAGAGAAAGTTTATCAAGTATACTTTATAAACATGATCACCATATACCTTCAGTAGCTGAAACACCATGGTTGAACAGGCCACTGATTTGGGCATACATTTCTTAGTATATTAGCATGCACTTATACATTCTACACACATATATCAATATATAGCATCCATCTATAGCAGTAGTAAGTAACAGATAAAGTTTCTGAATTTTACATACATGTACAAGCACATACACAACTAAGCAAAATCATCGGAGAACAAAAATAAAATCCCATAGGATACAAGTATTATGATTTAAAAAGAAAAATATATATCGTGATACAAAAAGATCCATATGGGTTTGTTTTCATAAAACTGGTTTATTTTAACTATTTCATGATGATGTCGAATTTTACATATTTGGGATTTAAAACACTTTCTAGTACCAACTCCAATTAAGTGACAATGTTTAATTTAATCAGAAAAGTTGAGATTGATAGGCTCAAAACGTTATGATAGTTTCAATTCTAGAATATTCTAAACGAAAAAGTTAATAAGTGCAATATTCTAAATAAAATAAAGAAAAAACAATCTATATTCTCAGCATAATTTATACATGTATACAACATAAGTCAAGGAACACAATGACATCAACATGCAAACGAGTGATGTCACAATACAAGAGCATGATGTCACAAAACGGCAAAGGAATGATGTCACTGTTCTCAGGTACCAATAATGAGGAGTCACATCACAATGCACAATAGTACATCATTGTTCTGTTTATTCCTACCCCACTCGCATATCTAGAAATTTCTATCTAACTAAACCCAAATTATTAATAATGCACAAATCCATTAGACATTGACCCGACAACATCAAATCTTGTAAATCAGGTAAATATAAATGAATTAGAAAGAAAACAGGGCAATAACCTTGACAACAACAAAAACGTAGAACTATATGATATGCATTTATTTAATCAGATTTCTAAACATAGTCTGATGTATTTGATTTAATTTGGTCATATTATATTGTTTAACGAGAAACTTGTGATAATAATAATCTGTATTTATAGAGCGCTTAATACCAAATACCGTTTCTAAGCGCTTTACATATATTATTACTCCAGTCATCGGATACATTCATGCACGATGTGCATCATCTCCACTCCCTGGGGAGTATTCCTACCATATGGTCATCCTGAAGGCATATTGAAATAACTAACACAAAGGCTTTCGTCACCCTAGGTCACCATTTCTCTCCTGGGTATGCAGTGGCAAATGTAGATTAATGCCTCGCCAAAGTACATTAGAGCCGTGTCGGGGATCGAACACACGACCTTTTTCATTTCAAGACAAGCTTAAATCACTCGACTACGACACCTTGACAAATACTACCATATCTACCTCTGAAACTAATTATGATCCCAATTGCAACCCTAACCCTTATAACTTTGACGAATTAAAACCAGGATTAATTGTCCCTGGAAAAATCTTATTTATGATTATTATTATATGGTATGGTATGGTATTTATTGAAACATGCATCGCAGTTACATATACTGAATTGCACATGGATATACATTGCATTTTAAAAACGAGAGTACAATTTTAAACAGTATCATTTACATAATTATAAGTACACGTATTATGTCACATAAAGAAAAGAGGTTAAAAGGGGAAAAAGAGAGAGAGAGAGAGAGATAGATAGATGAGAGAGGGAGAGGAGGAGAGAGGGAAGGAAAGTAAGAAAAATAGAAAGAAAGGATAAGAGACTGAGAGATATGGTGAAGAAAGAGAAAGAGCAGAAAAGATAGAAAGATGGAGAAAGAGAGAAAAAGAGAGAGAGAGGAAGGAGAGAGAGAGATGTGAAGGAGAGAGAGAGAGAGAGAAAGAGAAAGGGAAAGAGGAAGAAAAAAGAGAGAGAGAGAGAGCAACAAGAGGTAAAGAAGAGGGAGGAGAGAAGGGGGAACTTGCCAACAATTAAAAATTACATACAAATTGACCATAAAAAGATAAAAGTATGCATTGCAACATTGACATTACGAACATTATTAATAAGAAGAACAAAAATCTGACTGAAAATCTTTTGGTAAGTTGTAAAAAGTATAAATGAGAATATTTTCTTTTTTAACGCAGATGGTAGTAAAATCATTTTAAAAAGTATAATAACAACCTGTTTAAGAAAATATTTATATATAACAACTAAATACAGGCGGATATAGCACAGAAGCAAGATTCAAAAGGAGTAATTGCAAACCTGCGTATAAACTAATAGTGTTAAGATAAAATAATGAGCAACCAGAGGCAATTTAAAATAATACATGTAATCATGAAATCGACAGTATACAATACGAAGAGTAAAGATAATTAACTAATAAGTAAATATTGAGGTAAAGCGTATTGGAAATATTTACATTATGTTTCTACATTTAGCAGTTCAATCCAAGATATTTAATTGAATCTGAAATATAATGCATTAAGATTCGGCGAATTGTAGATGTGTTCAGGCAAAGATTGCAATTTGAAAATGAATTATAATGAGCAAATTGTGATTTAAGAGAGGCTTTAGATAACTGGCAATAATTCATATAAAGAAAAAAAAAACATGGGAAAGAAATGAGGTTACTAAAGATGACCTTATTTGTATCTTGATACAAAAATTGAAGTTATATTGACAAAAATACAAGTAATTCACAAAGTTTGGCAGTATTATGCTATCAAAAAAGTTGAACAAACCGGATGCCACATCATGGCTGGTTCAAAAGCCTTACTAGATAGGGTAAAGCACTTTTTCTGTAGCGTTCTGTCCTACACTTAATTTCACGTAGCCTATTACTATGTCTCAATTGTCTTCGAGAACACTGGCTTTCAGGTAACCACTCACGAAAGTTACAGTAGAGGGACCTAGCGAAGTTTAGACAGAGCTCTTCTCTTCTGTCTCTCAGAGACGACAGGTTACACACTGTGAGAGCCTGACGGTAGGATTCATATCTTAGTCCTAATATTGTCCGCAGGGCACGCTTCTGGATTGACTCTATTTGAGCTTCCTGGTTTAGAGTTAGTGAGGAATGCCATACTACACAACAGTATTCTAGCACCGGTCTTATGTAGGACGTAAAAACTGTGATCAAATCATGAAGTGGCATAGAGAAACGTTTGAGCATCCGCAGCACATAGAGTTTCTTGGCTGCTTTTGATGTAATGCAGTTGACGTGTTCCAACCACCGAAGATCACTGCTAAGGACGACGCCAAGCAATTTCACGTGTTGCTTGTCCGGGATTTGGTTTTCGCCGATCATAACTTCCGCTGGTGGGAGCTGTCGACGAGCAAATGATACCCTCATGAGTTGGCATTTGGATGGGTTTAGACGCATATTCGAGTCCTTACACCATTCTTCAAATACAGACAATGTAGCATTAAGACAACTTGGTGAATTTGATCGGCGTGTTTCTGCAACAGTTAGGTCATCTACATACTTCCATCTAGAGCAGTCAGATGACTGGAGGGCATCGTTGACAGTGGCTAAGAAAACCAGAGGTCCAAGTCGCGTCCCTTGAGGAACACCGACTGAAGTGGCGAGTGTTGTTGAAAGTTGATCTTTGTACCGCACTTGCTGAGTTCGCTCACCAAGGAAGCTGCATAACCAAGGAAGTAAGGATGGCCGTGCACCCATTGTGTAGATTTTTGTAATTGCTACGTTATGGTTTACTAAGTCGAAGGCTTTGGAAAAATCCGTAAGCACCACACTCGTAATTGATCCAGGTTTGTCAGCATTCGAATGGAGGTATTCCAGCAGGCTTAAAAGGTAATGGCTCGTTGACCAACCAGGACGATTGCCGAACTGCTGAGGATCGATTTCGTGAGATATGTCATTCAAGATCATTTTAGATGCAAACAGTTCCAACAGCTTCGCGAAGAAGTCAGTCAGGGCGACAGGGCGCAACTTCTGTAACGTCGCAGGAGCTTCTTTGGGAACAGGAACAATGATGGACCTCTTCCAATGACTTGGAACCCTGCTTTGTTGAAACGACGCATTAAAGATGTCGCAGAGAGGTGAGCTGAGTTCCACTGCGAATTCCCGAATCAAACGTGGTGAGATTCCGTCCGGTCCACCACTTTTCCCAACTGGGGTTTTGGACAGTTCTCGGTAAACTGTCCAGGGTTGTATGGTTGGCAAAGTGTCCAGCTGAATCGGTCTGAACGCAGGAATTTCGTTCAAATCAAGGGATGGGGTGTCCTTTCCGATGCTTACGAAGTACGAGTTTATGGCATTTGCTATTGCCAACGTGTCCGAAGAATTGATATCTGGCAAGGAAATAGACGTGTCTTGTTGCCTATTCGAAGTCATCAGTTTGATATATTTATACCATGATGCGGGGTTTTCGCGTTTCAGATGTTGGACGCGGTCCTTATAAAACACTCTTTTCGCATGAGTGATCGCTTGCTGCACTTTGTTTCGAAGACTACGCCAATCCGGGGAGCCTGATTTTGTTTTGCAACACAATGGTTTTGCAAAACTGGCTCCTTGACGACCCTTTTAAATACAGAAATACAAACATGTATAACATGTTTGAAATATAACAATCGACTCTATGAGGCAATTCATACAATACTCAAATACATGTAGATTAAAATATCGGGATGTTATCGTTAATAAATAAGGCAATACAGCTTGAAAAATGATGCATGTACATCGATTTTCCGAATAATTATATTTACAAATGTTTAACATACTTCTTAAAGAAAATTTTCTATTAACAAGTGAGAACCAATGTATGCAAAGTGATTTCTATCGAGATGCTACTTTGCTTTGCAGGTGAATCGAATAGTTGGTAACTAAGGGTTCGGGAAAGATACATGCACAAAAACGATGTCCAATTGTCTATGTCTATGGTCTAATGTTCATTTGGCTCCAATAAGTCTACTACCAATCTAGTTTATCCGTTTTTGGTCCAATTCCCAATTTGTGTAATGCCTATTTCGTCTAACAAAGAAAGAGATGAAGGTCTGTGTGCGCCTCGCACATTGTTCTCGTGACGAAAGCCCACTGTTGAACTCCACTACTTGTCCAATTAGTCTACTGAAGCATTCAAATGGTTAAAGTGACTCGGTAACATTGAAGGTTGATTAAAACATTGCATGATTGGGTATAAAATGTTACTTATGATCTTTCTTCTACTGTACTTGCCCTCTAGCGTGCAAAATATCCTGAAAAAAATTCTCAAACCACAAAGATATTAAAGGAGCTACACAAAGAAAATTCATTAACAACACATAATTAGAACAAATTTCATATTGGATGGAAAGATTTTCTCTTGAAAAACACGAACAATAATTTTTTGCTGAGAAATCATATAGATATCATGGAAAGACGTAAAATGCAATTGTTCAAGACCCTCCTTAGACCCCCGAACGCCCCTGAACGTAAGTCAAACACACAAGCGTAGCGAGCTCTGAATTGTGACGTCACACACTGGACGAACAGCTCAGTGCCGTGTAGCAGTATGCAGCTAGCCAGCCGTGTCCCGTATGTGACGTCACAACTATTGACGCTCTACACGGACCGCTAAAGGCAGAATATCTGGATCTCAATCTCAAAACCAACATTTTTGAGAGTTGATTACTGCGGGCCCCAAACATATTTTTAAGAGAAGAGTTAATTGTATTTGATCGGCAAGGCTTCCTCTTCGCAATGATATGAGTTTTGCATCAATTCAAAACACTTTAGATTTCTTCGTGTGGCTACTTTATTGATTTTCGAAGAAGGCGTCACTGGTCAACACCCTCTAACCGTGATTAACAGTAAGATTCTCCCAACCATTTTTGAATTTTCCCAACTATTTTTCCATGAAAATAAGAAGAAGAAAAAAAAAACAGGCTTTTAAAAATCTTTCAACAATTAAATGTCTGGAATGGTTATATAGCCAATTCATTGCTTTATGACGATTTAGATTCCCCTTAAATTTAATTAAATTGTAATAATATAGTTGGGAGAATTAAGGTATCGATCAGATCAGTTTTGCCCAAAATGTATCGTTAATAATGGTCCGTTTTCACTCAAACTTTCAGATTATATTTAATTGTACGTCTAGCATGGAAGTCACTGCCTTAGCATCATTTTATCTCATCTTTACAATGTTACCAAGTCCTATGCTTTAGGGAAGACGATTTATGCATGCATATTGCATCAAATTTGAATTCGGTTGCCGATATTGAGAGGCTCGCCATCACAACAAAGGATGACTTTGTGGTCTAACCACCTCCAGACCACTCCACATAAACTCTCCCTCAGCCCGAAGGAATCCCTCGCATCCGGCTCCAGTGAGACTTGGCCTACCTGGCTAAGCCTCAACCGCCTAAGAACTGGCTACGGACGATGTAGAGTCCTAATGCAGAGATGGGGTCTAGGAGATGAACAAACAACATGTGAATGCGGCCAGGAACAGACAATGGAACACCTGCTAGTCTGCCCACTCCTGCCAGAGCCATGCACCCAAGATGACCTGGAAGCCGTGAATTGCCGTGCCAAAGCCTGTGTGGACCACTGGACGGGACTTGTGTAGTAAGAAGAATAAGAAGAATCTGTAGGAGCCGGTTGTCAGTTTTAGGTAGATGAATAGTCCTTTAAAGGGCAGTTGATGACATTAAAACATCTCCCTAAGATGCGGAGCATCCACTTTCACAAAATCCTCCTGTATCTGTTGAAAGTCAATGACAAGAAAAGTATTTTTTTAAAATCACAAACGAATAAACATTAATACAATAAGAATGTTAGTTGTTGTAATTTTGAAGGAATGAAATCACTAGATTTGATACTGATAAACCTATATTTATATTTCTTGGCTTTGATTGGTCAAAGTTAACATATCTACTGTACTAAGTCGTCAGACAATTTAGAGCTCTTGTTTTTTAAAGCCTGTCTGCACTAGATTGGCCGGGGGGGGGGTACTACCTGCGTGATCACTGGCAGGGCGTTATCTCATCAAATCATCTCAATTAACATAAGAAAAAGGATCAACGGGTACCACTTACTGACTTAGGGATTGGCTATATAGAGGGCGCAAGAAGCTACAAGTAGTGCCGTCCGGCCTTACACAAATAAAATCACTAGATTTGATATTCATAGGGATTTACACATATTTATTGGCTTCGATTGGTCGAAGATAAACATTCAAATTAAAAAAATTCAAGAAATATAAACTTTAATAATTCAAAGAAATGTCGACACCTTTTTTTCGCAATGTAATTTATTCAATTAATTAACAATTATTGTTTATTAATTTCTTTATTCTAATTTGGAATTATTTCTTATAATTAAGATAGCAGACTTTCTGAAACGATTGTTTGATGAGCAAAGTATAGATAGGCTTCATTTAAGGACAGGTCTGCTAAAAGATTTATTTCCTCTTTTTCTGTTAATAGTGTCTTGCGTAAATATATATATTTTGTTTAATGACTCACGTTCTGCTTGCAAGGCTCAGCCTCCCACACTTTCCGTTTTCTTGCTCGGACAAGGATCAGATCTCCAGTAGTTGCCTTCCTCACGATGAAATTGCGATAGTCGTAATCACAAACCTCTGCGTCGTAGGTACTTTTCGTGCACTTTTTCACTCTTATTGTTATAGGCCTGTTGTTAGAAACTGTAAATTTCATGGATTGTCCTAATTCAATAACGGACTCACTTTTGCCTTTCACATGTTCCACTGTAACAAAGATGGCTTGCGATGTACCGTTTGCTACGATGATATACCGGTCCATGAAACGCCTGATGAGGCCTGCCGTTGTACCGACAGCTGCGACTGCCGCTGCCGTAACTCCTCCAGCTATTAAGAGTGCCATTCTAGGTGGAAAATCCTTTTGGACCGAAAAATGCAAGCTATACTATATCGAAAACCTATGGTTCAATTCAATATTCAAATATCAGCTCAGATAACCACGATAAGTTGGACAGCGACGGTAGATGTCGTCTTGCCCACTCATCAGCTCGAAGTTTAATGTGCTATTACATCACAACTTTATTCAATGGCGTATCGTTGCTCTAACTGTATATAGGCGGAGGTTTGAGGGGGGGGGGGGCGTCAATGATGCCAGGGAGGTAATACCTGTCTACCAAAGTATCCCAAATGAAGGGGATGGGGGAAAAGGGGTGATAGGCCTATCTTATTATTTCACATAGTTTTTTTCCTTTTCCACTCTCCTTGTTTCTCCTCCTCTCGTCATTTAGTGAGGTACATGCCCCATGCACCCCGCCATATATTTACCAACGAGCGCCGCTGACTTCCTATGTCGACTTCCTTGAACTTCATATACCCTCTTTCGCAATTTCTCTACTCGTTATTCTAAGACAGAACTGTATTGCGCAATTAAAAAAAAACCCGGGGGAACTTCACCGATCTTGAATTTTTTTCTATTAGAGGGGATCGGAAGTCCAACCGGATATTCAGTTGCTTTTAATAGAAGCAGTAAATGAGAGGAACAGATAGGTGAAATTTATGAAAAAAATCCGATTCAAAATAAGAAAGTTGACTTTTTAAAGTTGAGATCAGTCAAACACAAATTGGCAACTCTGTGACGCACAGTGCGAGCACTTCTCTCATTTGCTCTGGCCTCCCCCCCCCCCCCCCCCCCTCCGCCCCCCCCCCCCCCCCAAAAAAAAAGAAAAGAAGAAAGATATGATTTTCCCTCACAAATTTGTTCAATCATACATGCATGCGAAATATAACAACTGCCGATATGTTTCTGTATAACCCCTGTCAGGAAAAATTGTATTCTGTCATCTGAAACGAAGTAAATTTAAGCTAATTAAATTTTATGTCCAGAGCATTAGCCTATAGGTTTCTTATTTTCAATCGGAATTCACTCAAACTTACACTATATCCTAAACAAAAAATTGGATGAGTGTAGAATTCTAAAGAAACTAAAGAGAAACTTTATTCCCAGTTTTCAAAGTAACGAGGGTGAAAATATCTTAACGAAAAGAACACAATTTATACATGTATACAACATAAGGCATGACATCAACATGCAACGGCGTGCTGTCACAATACAAAAGCATGATGTCGCAATACAAAAGCATGATGTCACAATACAAAGGAGTGAGGTAACTGTTCCCAGGTCCCAATATTGAAGTGTGACATCACAATGCAAAATAGTGACATCACAATACAAGAGGGTGACATCTAAATCGATGGGGTAACATCAAAATGGAAAGGAGAACATCACAATGCACATGATTGCTAATGCTAATTTATTCCCACTCTTGTTACTTCATCTTCATATATTATGCGCGTGTAGGACCAGGCCTGGTTGTTTGTTGTTTGCTCACCTTCAAAGCGAAATAAACCAACAAAACAAGTATATCAATACATTTATTCATTTATTTATTTATTTATTTCTGATATTTAGACAGGGTGACTCATTATCACCCTATATAGTGGTCTTCCATGAGGCCCTGTTAAACATAATGGGGTAAATTACAATTTAACAAATAAATACATAATAATAATATTAATAACAACATCTTGAACATAAATTCAAAAAGGCAATAAACAATAAGTAAAAACATGTATAAACAAATATACAAAGTATTTGGTATTCTCGTAATAAAAGAATGGTTTGTTTGTTTTGTTTTGCTTTTTCGTAAACTTCGTTGCCTAATTATTATATTTTAATTTAGAGGTAAAGACCAGTTTTTGAAACGCCCCCTCTCAAAAAATGAAATGGAAGCTCTTATTACCAATTATGTAAAAGAATATGTTTTGACTAATACGTGATGATACCAAATTTGCCGGGAAACCGCCTACTAATTGTATACTTCGTAGATTATTATATCTATCTGGACTGGATAGATATCGCGCACGTGTCGCGTAGTCCCATATACGTCTTTTTGTGTACAGTGCTTGTAACTTTACCAAAAACTGGGCCAAATTTCTTATCATTTTGATGATTCCAGAACCTTGCAGTACACACCAATAGTTATATGCTAGATGATCAACCTTTTCTGATCGATTCCACAACGTTTCTTTCACAATGCAATCGCATGACCAGAACTGGTCTTTACCTTTAACATTTGGCACAGACAGTAATTAGTTTTTAAATCCGATGAAAAGTAAGAATTTTTCGGTAAGTATTAGACCTTGAAAAAAGGCAACATAATATACTTTGAGAGTTTAATTGTTTAATAAGAAAGAAAACATAGGAATAAGTTCAATAAATAAAAAAAAACAAGGAGCTTTACAATGTGCATTTTATTGAATCAGATTTCTAAACATAGTCTAATGTATTTGATTGAATTTGCTTATATTATAATCTTTAACGAGAAATTTTGGGTATAAAGATAAACCAGTGTTACAATTGTACAATAAATAAAGAACGCAAATGTTATCTTTTGTTGAAATAAAATCCCAGAGTGCCACAATTTTGATTGCCAAGAAAATAGTTTCACTACAATAACACTGTATACATGCTGAAACAACGGTTTATTTTCTAATTGTTGTTCGACACTAGTCTTGCTCCTGCAACAATTAGTTGCTCTGCGTCAGTGTTTTACACCACATGAATTGTTATCTTCAACACCGCACCCAATACAAAATTAATTGTAACCCAGACCCAAAATATATATAGGCCTATATCAGTATAATTCCCAATTTGTCAAATTCGCATTTTCGTCTACTATCCATATGGTCTGATAATCATTTGATTATAAAGAATAACAATAATCTAATAATTATTAGACCTTATGAATGGTAGACGAAATGGGCATTAGATAAATTGGTAATTAGACCGACTGGAAATTAGATGTGATGGTTGTATCGACCGATTCTTGATACATTGTACGAACCGTCCTGTGGACGAGTTAGTTTAGTTTTGGTGTGGAAGAACGAAGCTCGAAATGAAGATCAGCCCATGAAATCTAACCACTTCTTGTTGTGTAATCTGTTGTTGTGGAACTAAGGACCTGGGGACAACGGGTAGAGGAAACCACTCGTAACATAGACCAAATGAGTTATGAACGTAATGGGTAGTCGACTTATTGGAGATGAGACCAAATAGAAATTAGACCCAATGAATATTAGCCTATCTGATCATTAGACCTAATGATAATTAGATGAAATCATTAATGGACCATGCTGATTCTTAGACGGGCTGGGTGTAGACCATATTGGAATAGACCGATTGGGTAGTAGACCAACTAGTTGTAGACCAAACAGCTATAAACCAATTGGAATACAATATCTAATACATTGGCAGAACATTGGTAGAACGCTTTTCGAATGCGATCAAAACTACTCTTTATCAAACACTTTATTCGATTTTAGAATTTCTATGCATTACAGTTATTAGAAACAGATCAAGGTCTGTCTGCGCCTCGCACATTGTTCTCGTGACAAAAGCCATCTGTTGAACTCCACTGCTTGCCCAATTAGTATACTGCATTTAAATGGTTATGGTAGACGATTTATGATATTATTTCAAAATTGAAATCCGGTAGCCGAGATGAGAGGCTGGGCGCCTATAGAAGCCGGTTGTCAATCGTAGGAAGATGAATACTCCGTTCAAGGGACTGTCAAAGTTTGATGTATTAAAATATCTCCCTAAGATGCGAAGAATTCACTCACATGAAATCCTTTCATTTCTGTTGAAAAACAATGACAAGAAAAGTAAAAAACACAAACACATAAACAAAGTTTTTGTAAAATTTGAAAATTGGATGAATAGTGATTCTTTACAATTTTGATATATTTGGATGCCCCTGTGGATGTATTATAAGCACTAGAAAATTTAGTCCCTAAAACACGTCTTCTGCTTTCGTAAAAAAAAAAATATATAAAAATTTACCGATGCTCCCGGTAAATTTTGACCTTGAGAGGGAGCTATACAACAAAGAGATTATTAATTACAATTTCATAACTTTAGACTCGATTTTAACCGCGACCACGATCACCGAATGTTCTAGGATCGCATATGCCTTCAATATGTTAATTTGAACCAAATTCATGACCCAATACCCAAACTCTGTATTACCTTTTATAAGCATGTTGTTGTAATGTTGAACGAATGAGATTACTAGATTTGATACTGATAGGACCATGTTCATATTTATTGGCTTTGATTGGTCAAAGTTAAGCAAATCCAATGTAATAAATCCTTAGACAATTTGAAGCTTTTTTTTAGCATTTGGAAAGATTACATGAATACAGAAATCTAAGGAAAAAAAATCAACTTTTAAAAGGAATTTCGACACCCTTTCTTTTAACAACGCAATTTATTCATTATGTAATTAAATCATAATTTAGTTAGCATGTATTAAGTAATTTCTTCATTTTGATCTGGAATTGGTCTCTAATAAAATACCAGACTTTCTAAAACAATTGTTTAATGTCTTTAAAGACAGCCCTGCTAGTTAATTTTGGTTCTTGTTTTTTGTTTACCTTCTTTTGCAAACATAATTAAACAAAATAAACAAAACAAAATGACTCAAATTTTGCTTGAAATGCTCAGCTTCCAAATACCTTATTTTTCTTTACTCGAACAAGAATCAGATCACTAGTAGTTGTCTTCCTCGCTGGCGATAGTCGTAATCACAAACCTCTGAATCGAAGGTACTTTTTGTGCACCTTTTCACTCTTATTGTTACAGGTTTGGTTTCAGACACGGTAAATTTCAGGGATCCTCCGGCTTCGATGAGTGAATAATTGTGTCCTTTTGGAAGTTTGTCGTCTGGCTCCACGGTAACAAAGATGGCATGCTGTGTGCCGTTTGCTACGATGATAAACTGGATCCTGAAACTCTTGAAGAGGAACAGCGCTGCACTGACAACTGCGACAACTCCAGCTATTAAAATCACGAGATCCATTCTAGAGATGGAAAATCCTTTTGAGTTGATAAACGCACGATATATTATTTCGAAAAATATATGGGCCAATGTTCAGAAGGTAGACAATGTTTTAACTATTGAGTTGTCTTGCCTTACTCATCAGCTCGAAGTTTAATGAGTTATTTTCCCACAACTTTATCCCCTGGCGTATCGTTGCTCTAAGAAGGCTGGGGGGGGGGGGGGGGGCGTCAATGATGCCATGGATCGGATGTCACCTGTTCTACTAGATGGATGTCCAAAGCATCCAAATAAATGGAAAAGGAGGGGAAGGGTGATATGATTTGTGTTTACATCGTTTATCCCTTTTTCCTCTCCTCGCCATTTAGTAGGGCACATGCCCCATGCATCCCGCCATATATTTACCAACGACCGCCGCTGACTTCCTATGTCGACTACCCTGAACCTCATATCCTATTTCGCAATTTCTCTACTCGTTATTGTAAGCCAGAACTGTATTACGCAATACTTTAACCCCTATATAAACTTTTCGATCTACTAGAAGGGAAATCTACCCTAATATTAAGTTGGTTTTAAATTAATAGAGGCAGACAAAAGAGAGAGACAGGTCAATAAAAGTTATGAAAAAAAAATCCGATTCAAAATAAGAAAGTTGATTTTTTTAAGTTGCAATCAGTCATACACAAATTGGCAACTCTGTGACATTATATTGCGAGTTCCCCCCCCCCCCAGGCCTCCCCCCCATTTGCTTCGGCCTCTGCATGTTTATACAAAATAAATTTAAAAAATATATAAAACAAACCTGTGTAGAAACAATATATTCTGTCATCTGTAACGAAGAAAATGAAAGCTAGTGAAATTTGATGTAAAGAGCACAGCTTTTTGATTTTTTATTGGAATTAGCCCAAACCTACACCGACCTATTCGTCTAATTTTTCTTCTTTTATCAAAACCAACTTAAAGGGAGTGTGTCATGAAGAGCCATGTGTCTTTCCCGTGGCCCTACGCGGGGCAAATCGGGTATAATACGACTACGGACGACGCGACCGCAGCACTCGCGTGCGCGCAACATAAGCAAAACTGAAGCGTGAGGAGAACTTCGGTCTGTTTCGCCGACGCTAGCGCGCACTGACCCAGTTTAGCGCGCGCTGACCCAGTTAATCAAGTCCATTCGTTAACGTGCAGTTGTCCAAAAGAAGACGTAAAGCGTTAACCAGTATTTGCCATGACACACTCCCTTTAATATCAGGCTGGACTTGCTCTTTAATTACGAAAATCATATTTTCCTAAAGCTTTCTGTTCATGTTGAAAGAGAGTTATTCTGGGTCTGGAGTCGTCCTTGAATGGTCGTTTGTTTACTTTTAGGTAGAGAATGATTTTTTTATTTTTCCTGTTTTAATTATTTTATTTCATTTTATTTGTCCAACAAATGATACCAATGTAGCGTCAACTCAACAGGAAGACAATGCTACCAGACGGACTGCCCAATCTTTAAATTAAAAAAGTAAGGTGTTGTGGTAAAGTGGACTAGTCTTCGGACTGTGAACCACAAGGTACGGATTTTGAATCTTTGTCCCAACTCTACGCCCCTCGGCAATCTACATTTGCCACACTCCACCCAGGTGAGGTATACCTGGTAATATTATATATTGAAATGCACCGTGCGCTGATAACGGATGCAGGAGCTAAAGCTAGGGTAATACATTCCTAAGCTCTTCGGGAGTACATAGGGAAGTTCCCAAGTATCCCAAATGACATGTTCAGACGGGGGATGGGGGGCTTCCTAGTCGGCGTAAGTTAATCCCTGCATGCAGCAGTAAATATCCCATACATTTTTTTACTTACACCACTAGTTTTCCATACCCTCTTACTGGAACCAACTTGCCACGATTACGTTAACACGACCTTCCGCCGACCCAGTCTTACTCAGCGTAACTTACAGACGTCAGAGGCGAATCCAGGATTTTCCAAAAGGGGTGGGGGCGTGAAATGTACGAAATTTTGAGTGCGCGAAGCCCGGAGCCCGCTTATAATTAAGGGCCTCGGAAAATGTTGAACCTTAAGATGCTCTATGGTTCATTCTGAGGCATACCTGAATGAGTAAACTGAAAATGTATGTGATTTAAACCAAACAAAATAGGTAGGGGGAGGGGGGGGGGGTGCACTCTACGAAGTCCGCCTTCCTCATATATACCGTGTGGAATCTACAAGTACGACACACAGAGTGCCAAGTGAGCTAGAGCAGGAGTAAACCGGCGTTAAGGTAGGCGTAGCTTACACGACCTTTACGCCAACCAAAGTTGCTACCGTACGTGTGAACACGACTTATGTGTTATGCGCTATGCTAGAACGGAAAATTATTGTTACAAATATGCCCCAAAAAACTGAAACATAATGAAACAGTTCCACTTAAAATTCAGTCGCATCATCGGAGCTGCGCATTCGCTTGAACTTACTGATAAGTCTCCCTTATTTTTTTCATAGAAGGGCCTATATTTAAGACAGAATTAAAGGGAGAGGGTCATGACTTCCAATGTAATTCAGAAGGCCATAATTCACTGACACAAAACTTGGTGGAAATACCATTTATGGGTGTACAAGTCTGCACACAACAAACCCGAAGGCCAATCAAGAACTACCCGCTCGTCTCTTGGAGAGTCTTGGGATGATGTAAGGACTATAGAGCATTGCATAAAGCTTGTTCGAAGTAGAGGAAAACAAAACTAAGACAACGAATTTGAATATTATTAAGTGGAAGAAGACAATAATAATTTAAAATCTGCTATCAAGTAAATAGAGATATAATTTGATTTGACCTCATTTAGAAATGTGATTAAGTGCTTTGTTATGAATATTTATGTACTACGATGTTATCCATGATTTTATCTGAATAAATATTTATTTCAAAAAAATAAAAAATAAAGCTTGTTCGTCATTAAATTGAAGAATATTCCCCGGTGATTGACAACACGTGTTATTGGGTAAACACCAACGGTGTCAAAATAGCCATGAGAGCCCATTCATATGTACATTCATTTTGTTGGTAGTTTTCAGTCTTATCAGCGCCTTTGATTAGGCAACTAGATATTGGCGCTTTATACATTCCTGGATTGGATTGGATGTGTCTCTTTAACATCCCTATGGCTTTGAATAGATAAATTGATAATCGTACACTTTTAACAATTATAGACTAAGACTTATTGAATAGGAATAAAAAGAAGTTAAGTACGAACTTACGAATAAACTAACTAACAACTATTATTAATTTTAACTTTTAAAAAGTACCTACATAAATACATCTATAAATGTCTACATAAATTTAAATAGTTGAAATATATACAGGGGAAAAGTTACTAATAAGGCATATTAAGTGATATATTTACGACAAGAGAGTTTCATATTAAAGACACGAGTCAACTTCATTTTCTGCAATTGTATACGTTTATTACGACAACCGTGACGTAACAAAGGTACATGTACAATACATGTACGACAAACACAAATTCATTTACCACCATGTTTCTTTCTTGATTCTTACACATAGAGGGCGCTCTTTACATTTTGTGAGGAATACTGCCGAAAGAGAAGTTTGTAAAAGTAAAATTACAAAGAAGGAAATGGAGATCCGGAAAAGGTAACTGATGGAGAGGTAATGAAATCGCGCATATTTGAACAAAGATCATAGGGAAACTAAATAGTGATAGCGAGCAAGAAAAACACCCACAACATACACATTTTATATTGTGCTACTCAAAATCTAATTACAGTCTTAAAACACAGGCAGTTTCAAATTTTGCAAGCAGTGATATGTGATGGGACCTCTTTTTCATATTCGGAATGAAACGCCCTCTATGTCAAGAATTGCACAGCAGCTTTTCGTAATGAAAGCATTCTTTATTGTCATGTATGCATTACTAACATAACACAATATTATTTAAAACAGTGATATCTCCACAGTTCAATTATCTTTTTCATTCCAAATCATGGTACATGTTTAAAATATGATGGTGACATGCAAATATTATCCAGCAGAAGGAAAAAAAATGAGCACAATAAACGGGGTCTTTCAAACATATATGTAACAAGAACTTACCTCACAAAATTGGAGATCATGTTTATAATGAGAATAGACTAAATGTACAATATAATGAATTTCTCTTAAAAATGAATATATAAATAGCATATCATAATTTGACAATATAGGCTACAGCATCAATGGAAGAATATTTTATTTATATTTACTTGCTTCGTTAGTTTACAAGAACTGTTCAGACAGCTATTAACCATGGAGATTCAACTATAGAAGGCAATGGGGACATGCCAATGCACAGTCTATGGGCATGTTCCAACAGCAGAGAGTGTGTTATTAATCACTATGAAAGGGCTGTGTCCAACCCTACAAACAATTACACTGTGAACAACTCCTGAAATCCTCCTTGATGCCCTCGCAGTATACATTTTGGGGGAAGAATGAGAGAGAGAGAGAGAGAGAGAGAGAGAGAGAGAATATCATGATCTAATACACACAATCATACGTGAAAACTTATAGATCCATAAAAAGATAGAAAGAGATAGAGAGAAAGTTGATCATACTGCATACACATGACCACCTTTAATAGGTGAAACACCATGGTTGAAAAGCCACTGATTTGGGAATAACTTTCCTAGTATTTTAGCATGCACTTATACATCCTACACACATACAACATAGCATCCATCTATAGCAGTAGTTAGTTACAGATAAAGTTTCTGAATTTTACATAAATGTACAAGCACATACACAACTGAACAAAATCATCAAAGAATAAAAACAAATATCCAATAGGATACAAGTATTATGATTAAAAAAGAAAAATATCATGTTACCAGAAATTCACTATTATAGTTTGTTTTCTTAAAAACTGGTGTCTAAACACTATTTCATGATGATTTTTGGTTTGAGATATTTGTAATTCATAATACTTTCCAGTACCAACTCCTCTTAAGGGGTAATAAACTAGGTTAAATGACAATGCCTAATTTAATCAGATTAGTTGAAATTGAAAGGACCCTTAATTCCATGATACCTGTAATTTCAAGACCAGAAAGTTCTAGACCAAAAACTGAACATTCTAAAGAAAATAAATAAAAACTATATTCCCAACTTTCAAACTTACAGATCATTTGCATAGGATAAGGGTGAAAATATCTTCACACGAAGAACATAATTTATACATGTATACAACATAAGGCAAGGAACACAATGACATCTACATGCAAATGAGTGATGTCACAATGCAAAAGCATGACGTCACAATACAATGGAGTGATGTCACTGTTCCCATGAGAGAGAGAGAGGTCACAATATTGAGGTGTGACATCACAATAAAACATAGTGATAGCATAATGCAAAATAGTGACATCACAATGCCAAATAGTGACATCACAATGCCAAATAGTGATATCACAATGCCAAAGAGTTACATTATAATGCACATGATCGACAACCATAGGCATGCTACCATATCAAAATATATTAGGAGGGATTCATATCCATGATATAAACGAGGAAATTATAACAAATTTATGGAAAGGTTTTAGACATCAGAGATATTCTCTTAATACAGTACACATTGAAATCCCAAGTCGCCATCTTGTTTTTTGAGAAAACAAACAAAGAATTCTAGTCGAGAGTAGAGGGAAGGGGACAGTGTAATGGGGATCAATATGATCATGAAAGACAAATAAAAGGGGATAGGCCAACAAAAACTGTATGTAGAATTTGTTTTAGAGAAAGAGATAAAGGAACAATCAAAGCTATAGAGTGGAGAGAGAGAGAGAGAGAGAGAGACGGACAGAGAAACAGACAGAGAGCAGGGGGGGGGGGGGGGGGGGAGAGTGTGTACAAATGTAGCCAGAATGGACAGATCAAGAGAAATCCCTCCAGTGGAACCAACAACAAAAACAAGCACTACACAAATTGGGTTACATTTGTAAGTCGGATGATACATGTATAAAATCTACATTTGCTTCAGGATTGAAACCTTTAAAGATGATAGACGTACACTGTACATGTGGCATCCATTCCCTTAGCAGACACAGCCTGTGAAAGAGTTCATAAGTCTACTGCCTAATCATGAAGTTGCAGCATTAAAAACAATGTACATCTGGATAGGACTTTCTGGGCCCCGTCTTATAAAGAGTTGCAATTGATCCAAATCCATCACAAGTCCTCCAATCAATCGCAAGTTTGCAGTCTCCTTTCTCTTATGTACATAGTTACAATAAGGGAGTTTACAGATACAATCTGCGCATGGGCAGATAAAGGTCATTTGTACCAAAAGGTAAAACCACAGAGATGAATACTGGATATGTGCTCATGAAAGTTATGTAAGATTATTCATGCACCAACGGTATATTCTATGATACGCAGGTGAAGTATTCTTTTCAAGAGGGCAAACAAAAGGTATTCATGAAGCACATCTATAGGACTTTGGCAGTTATTATTCTAATATGCTCAAAGTGGAACTTCTCCATGTGTAAAAGATCTGTGGATATTTGGGGTCATTTGTACCATGTGCTATCTGTAAACTCCTTATTGATATCAATAAGTTGCAATTAATATCAACTCTTTGTAAGACAGGGCCCAGGCATATATCGACACTAATTTAGTGTCATAGGTATGAAGCCTGTATACCTCCAAACATATTTGAGTGTTACCTTATCTCTTGTGTGTTATATGGGTGCTTGGTATTAATATCAATACAAAGGTATGGCCTAAAGGTAAACACTATTAGAGGTGTATTTCATATACTAAGTGTTTGGTGTAAGCTTAGCACATGTAAGCGGCATCACACAAAGTAACCAATGAATTAACACTAACACTAACACTACATGTAACACTAAACAGAAAAACACCGCGAGAAATGAAACTAATGCCTAGCATACACACAGACTAATATTTTATGAACATTATATGGTTTATGATTTCATTGTAAAAATATAATATCTATATCATTTAAACGTATTAATCACTCATATAACTCTGATTCATGAAATTGCTGTTGTAGTAAATACATGCTTTCGTCAACACTGGGTATATCTGCTCATGAATAAAAAGTGGTTGAATGGTATCAAATCTTCCTTTAAGTAACACATTTGCCATTAGGTGAGTATGTATGAAGAAAGGATACCTGTCTGTACAGATGCTTCAATACTCAAGTATGCATGAAATATCACGGTCAACAGTTATCAAAACGGATCCACATTTGAAATTTTATGTTATCAATTTCTCAATCGAAATGTACAAGTACAGTTGTGCTCATGACTTATTCAGAAATATATTTCTCAAAGACTTAACAAATAGAAATCTTATCAAAGTAAGAAAAAATCTGAAGTAATTGTTAATAGAATACCTGGTATTGTGCAAATTCTTCCACCGCAATGTTATTTAATGATGTACATGATTATAAATCAGAATAAAATTCCAAGATGTTGAGTGAAATTGAAGGCATTGCGATGGTTAAGTACGTTTTTTCTTCCAAAAGCGGCAGTGTAGAGAAAGGATCACCAAATCATGACTCCTTATTTTCAATTCGATTTTATTTAGTACAGAAATCTTCAGTATTATGCTGATATTCCTTACTTTGTTTGAAATGGTAGAAGAAGTCTTATGGGTCATTGCAAGAAAGTTGCAATCAATTGCAAATCCCCAAAATCAATCGTAAGTCTCTTGATCGCAACTCAACTTTCTTGCAACGCCCCATTAGTAAGGGAGGGAGAGAGAGAGAAAGAGAGAAGGGGGTGAATAAAAGCTAGATCTAATTAACTTACTGAATTGTTAAAACTTTAATCCTATCAAAATCCTAGGCAATTTAGGAAACTAGTGGGGCATTGCAATCAATTGCAAATATCAGTTGCAAATTTTGTAACTTGCAATCGATCGCAACTTGTCGATTGATGAGATGGACATGGTTAATCTACATCATGCTTTCATGCAGCACTGTGCATGACTGCTTATAATACTCATATCCCTTGTCTGTGTAAACTAAAGAGCATGGCACATCGGCGAATGCGTACAACTTTAAACATGGTATATAAAGAGTTAATGTCTCCTTTCCTTTCCAGAAGGAAAATATTACATCTCTAAAACAAAAATGTAATAATAAGTTGTAAATATCATTCAGTTGTATATTTAGTTTTCTTATTTCTATTACAGGATCCATACAATTAAGTCAATGCGGTATGGCTTAACATTTTCATGCTACAGAAAATTAATCTCATAACTTGACCCCAGCCTGTCGAGTCTCTATTTCAAGTTATCAGTCGTTCCCTCCCTCCATCACTTGAAAATGCCAGGCAGTTTCCTCTCATGTGTCATCCGTTCGATGATTGAGCGATAGATGAAAAGCATGATGAATTTACAAGGTAATGAAATGGCATGCGAGCGAGTGAGTTTCCGCCACGGACCAAAGCGTTTCAGGTCGGCAGCAACTTTATCGTTTATTTCTTGAGCGAGATATATTCTACTGAGGGTAAAGTCCGGGTGTTACCCTGGCGGCTTTTACCGATCAAGTTCGTCATATTTTTGAAGCGCCTCCTCCAGCTTGATGGTTAGGCTCTTATAAAACTTGATTTGTTCCTTTAAGTAGACCTGCATGATCCACTTGAAGTCTTCTACTCGCTCCTGTGGAAGTGATTTACCTCAGCTGAAATAAAGAGAGAGAAGTCATAAGAAAAGAGTGATTTGAAGCCTATCTACACTAGATTGGCCAGGAGGGATTAGACCTCCAAGGGTGGTCACTGACAGGTGGTTATCTCATCAAATCAGCTCTCAATTAACATAAGAAAAAGGGGACCATGGGGGACCAACAGGTACCGCTTAGGTATTGTTTGCTATATAGAGGGCGCAAGTAGCTACAAGTAGTGCAGTCCCTCTTTAAAAAGGTATAGTGGGATACAAGAAAAGAAAAAAATCAGAATAGTTAGGATTCCTGCACTGAAAAACAAAACAAAAAAACATGCCCGTCCGTTTTCAACATGCTGTAGTATCCTTCTATGGGGTCTACTATGATAATGAGAATACATGCGTAATCCTTACAATGTCTACGCTAGGATTCTGCATAGAACTAGATGGACCTTCGACTGCGCACAGTCGAGAATTATTTCTCTGCCATAGAGCGATTTTACAAACCAAAACGGAAGCAATTTTTAATATTAAAGTTTGATTGTAAACCAGATTGTTCTAAAAATCTAATCAGTTCATTGGCTCTGCAAGATACATACATGGCCCGAGGTTGCAGGAATCCATCAATTGGTTCTTGAGATAATGTGATCACAAGCTATTTTTGCATACATAATGAGCCCTGTGACTTTTGAACTTTGACCTTGTGACCCGAAAATCTATTAAGTTAATTGGCTTTGCAAGATACATACATGACCCAATTTTGAAAGGAATCCATCAATTGGTTCTTGGGATTTAACGCGATCACGAGAACAGGACAGATGGACGGACGGACGGACAACCCCAAAACATAATGCCTCCGCTACGCATGTTTCATATTGTTTAAAAGAATATAAAAAGGAGAGCAACATTGCGACATCTTCCAGCGAGTAATAGGCCATTTTTACAAAATCTCTAGCTGCTATTAAATGGGTTAAACCTTTCCAGCAATAAACAGGTCCAGATTTTGTTGTACTCTTTCTTCATCTTCTTGTAACATTTTGTATATTGGCATATTTTTATGGTTAAAGGGATCGTTTAACAATGTTAAATCTGAGATACACGGTCCTACTTGTTACCAGTGTCTGTGATATGGTGTAATATTGAAGCCCTAAAAAAATTGCGCTTCAAAATGATCAAGAAGTGCCTCAAAAAAGTAAAATCTATAAGTGACCGGTTTTACCATACTCGTTTTCCGCAATAGACTGTAGTGTTATGAAAACGTTTTTCAAAATTTGTAATTCCAATCATTAATATCTTGATAATCAGACAGGCGATCGGCTTGTAAAAGTTATGGAGTTCCTGACTGACCTAAAGGTTTATAATTATCATTGCAGCATGAGCTAAATCAAGGATTATTTCTAAAGGACCTAAGACAAAGTTACCGGATCCCTTTAAGGAGAGGGGGGTGGTATTGTTATTATGTTCTTTTGACTGAAACCATCATTCTTACCCATCATGGCATACGAGATGACGTCTGCTCGTTTCTTGACCGCTTCTGCTTCTTCAAAGTCCATCTTCTGTTCTTCTCTCTGCTTCTGACATTCCTTGACCGTCTGTACCGTGTGCTATAGGGGCAAAGAAATATCATTTACATTAGAGGTGCCTTGCTCTATTTCTACTACCAAAAATATTACTACTCCCACAGCTATGTCTACTAGCACAACTATTATTACTACTACAACTATTACTACTACCACAACTATTACTACTACCACAACTATTACTACTACCACAACTATTATTACTACAACAACTATTACTACTAATACACTATACTACTACCACAACTATTACTACTACAACTGTTACTACCACAACTATTGGTACTACCACAACTATTACTACTACCACAACTATTACTACTACAACTGTTACTACCACAACTATTGGTACTACCACAACTATTACTACTAGCACAACTGTTATTAGTACTACAACTATTACTACTACCACAACTATTACTACTACCACAACTATTTCTACAACTATTACTACTACCACAACTATTACTACTACCACAACTATTACTACTAACACAACTATTACTACTACCACAACTATTTCTACTACCACAACTATTTCTACTAGCACAACTATCACTACTACAACTGTTACTACCCCAACTATTGGTACTACCACAACTATTACTACTAGCACAACTATTATTAGTACTACAACTATTACTACTACCACAACTATTACTACTACCACAACTATTTCTACAACTATTACTACTACCACAAC
>JAVYIG010017618.1:0-25182 GCA_035222895.1 Strongylocentrotus droebachiensis | reverse complement strand
GTACAGTTAGTTTTTTTTTGTCTTCGCATGAGCTTTTTCTCTTTCATTTTTGAAATATCATTCGTGCCCTTGAGTAGATTGGATTGATTAGCATTGTTAAAGCAGTCTTTCAGGGAAAACATACGGGCAGAGTTGTATTGTTTTATTTCCTGTTTTTGTTATTTTTGAAATGTACATGTAGGGTTATGAATCATGTGATCTGTGTGTATGGTATTGTGGAACCCTCTAGCCAGCTGTAGGACACATTATTATTCAAATTAAAAAACAAAAGCAAAAAAAATTAAATGAGGGAAAAAAAAGTTGAAAGAATATAATTAACACTATCATTATAAGCCTCTCTTCAGGGATTAATAGAGATAAAATGTACAACCTGTTGATTTGATGCTTGTGAGAGACATATGTTTATCATTTACACCTTATTTCAAAACTTAAAAAGAGAGAATAGAGATCGATGGTACAATGGCGAGAGTAAAACAGAAAAAAAAACTTTTAAGAAGAAAGAAGGAATGAAGTAGTGAAAAGGATACCGGTAAACTTGATAGAGAGAGGGAGAGAGGGAGGGAAGGAGGGAGGGAGAGGGGGAGAGAGCTAGAGAGAGAGAGAGAGAGAGAGAGAGAGAGCTAGAGAGAGAGAGAAAAGGGAAGGGAGGGAGGGAGGGTAGAAAAAAAGGGGGGGGGGGAGGGGAGGTAGTCCAGAATCTGCCCGGTTCTTTATATTCCCCAAACTTGATTAAAGCTGCTGAAGATGGCTCAACGAACTTTAGAACTTTGACTAGCAGTTTAAGAAGGGGAAGGTCGCATTGCGTTGGTGTGGTGGAGATCAAAATTAAATCGGCCAGATTCTGGACTAAGGGGAAGGGGGTGTAGAGATCGAGAGCTTCAAAGATTAGAACAAATTACAGAGTGAGAATGAAAGGTAAATCCTGGAAGACTAGAAAGATTGAAAGAAAAAAAGAAAGACAAACTGTACCCCTCTCCCTGAAAATTCACCTCTACCTAAAAATGATCCACAACAAAATCTGCATGATAAGGAAGTAGCAAAATTTGATAAGGACAATTGCATTACCCCTTCTTGCCCCATGCCATAGTTTCTAGATCATTTTTGAGATATAAATAAATGCCTTGTGGATATACTGTCCAAAATGCAGACAATGGCTGTCATCACTGTATCAAATCTTCCTAAGGTTTTTTGTGTGTGCTGAATGTGTGGTCTGGTAGCTAAGAGGAAGTATAAGAATTAGGACAGATATAACCAAAAAAGAAAGGCAAATAGAAATCAGTTCAGGAACTGCTGTTAGGATCTATCCTAACCGGTGTTGATGTATTAAAATAGAAATGTCATAAAATAGAAGAACCTTACATGTATATTTGCATCACTTTGGAAAGCTGCGTTGTTTCTTTGGCTCTGGAAATCTCTAGAAGAAACCTTGATATATTTCAAGGCTTAATTTTTTGTTCCATCGTTGAATAGAACATATGAAAAAGTTTCCATGAAGCAAACCTCACAGTGCATTTATCTTTTGTTTATTGCGAGAAAAGTGAATAAAATTATTCTGAGTCCTAACATAACTTGACCTGCAATATCTTGAATGCATGGAACTCACCCACTGCATAAGAAAGGTTTTGATTAAAATCAAAGACTTTGTTTTTTTATATTTACTCAATATCATTAGACAATAGTAAATAAATGAGGATCAACAAGATAAAAGATTTAAAGGAAACTCATCTTTATTTCACAATAATGTTCATGAATGAAATTAAGCATTGTAGGAATATTAATTATTATCTGAAAGGATATTAAATATCCTTCCATTTGTTCACACAATTTGTTTATGTTAGTCATGCATGGGTAAAGTAGTGCAGGCATTTTGAAAAGAAAGCATTGTTCATGTTCCGGTAAAATCTTGAAACAAGCAAAACTTTGTGAGTCAAAAGAATGTCAGTTTGATAGAAAGCGAATGACATTCATGAAGCTGAATATCGCAAACGAAGAACAGACACGAATTATCAAAAATTTAAAGCAGGAAACTTGTGACCATTACCCATGTCTGGACATTTCCTCTAAATCATGAACAACTTCTTCCCCTTCTTTGGAAACATTGTCTAGATTTATGTCAGGCCGACAAAACTGATCAGAACTTCTTGGGATTACTCATACTGTACGTGCACATAGTAAAATAGAAGGGCTATTTATAAACACTGTGTTTAATAGACAAGCTTGTTTACTTTTTAATTCAATGTTATTTTTGTATAATTTGATTTGGATCATTATTGCTTTGATTTATGTATCATGCCCTGTTAAAACATATTTCCTAATACAGTGAAACCTGCTTCAGTGATCACCTGTATAGAAAGACCATATTTACTGTTTCCCAAGCATATTGTTTCTCATTGAAACATGTTTTACATGAACCTGTACATAAAGACCACCTGCCTGTCAAGACCACTTTTGAAAAATTGACATTTTAGTTATTTTGTGTGTCACGGTTGTAACAATGGGAAAGTTGTCCACAACTACATCATGGAGAATTAATATCAATTCAGACAATTGGAAGAGCCCATACCTAGATAGTGATTACAACTTTTTTTTTTAATCAGAACTTTCTCATTCTTTGTCCAATTTATTCAAACTTTCATCAGTTGTTAACTTCTCTGATTTGTTTCTGCTTTCCTTTAGACTACATGTATGTATTTTGATATCAAGGTGAGATTTTCCTTTAAACTGAAGCGTTCAAAGCAATGCAAATCTCATGTTAGGATTGACAAATGTAACCTGTGATTTAAAACTCACTCATCATTTTGTTTCATCATGACACATGTTTAAGGTTAAATTATATCCTAAACTATTATTCAGAATCTTGACAGATTGACTTGGAATTGTCCTCACTTATTGATGAAAGAGAGAGTCTTTACCAACAATTACTGGTGACAATGCGTGGTCACCTCGTATGGTTTCACATCCAGTTTGAATGCCGAGCAGCTGTGACAATAGAAATGTGTTTTACTTTTGGGTAGTAATTGTCTGTCTGCATGTCCTCATGTGATCTTTCCAACTTGTCAACTTTGAGATGTGGTCTAGAGGATAAGTCATCAGACGTGATAATGAAAAAGCCCATTTTCATAATTAAATCAAATTTAATGGTCAAATCATTGTTAAGTGTTGCTAGGTAGGACAAACATTACGGCTCATCCTAACTAGCTACAATTAATGTATGCAATCCACATTCTGACTATTTAAATACAATTATTTGTAACAGGTGTATAAAGTTTAATTTGTAATGAGGCACTTAACAGAGATTTGTGCATTAAATGTTATTACATTACAAAGTTTGTCTATTGTGTGCACGGTCCAGGTTCAAATCAGGACCACTATATGCAGGGCATTGATCAATGTTTGCCACTCCATACCCAGGGGAGATATGGGAGGTTGTGGACAGACAGGTGTATGTATGTATTGTGTGCAATACTGTGCATACATGCATCAGATTACCCTATATTGTAAAGTGACCTTAAAGTGCAAGTCCAGAAAATTATTATTACCAATTTTATGATTCTCATTCTCATGGCCAGTACATAGATTGTTAGGCTGATGTGCAGCTGTTAATTTGATGTTATTGAAAAATGCTAGACCTAGATGATGTAGCCCCTTAAAGGTAATACAAAGTTTTGGTATGGGGTCATGAATTTGGTTCAAATTAACATATTGGAAGCATATACGATCCTACAATATTCAGTGATCGTTGTCGCGGTCGATATCGACTCTAAAGTTATGAAATTGTAAATAATAAACATTTTATGTTGAATAGCTCCCTCTCAAGGTCAAGATATTAATTAAGCTATAAAACATTGTTTATTGACTAAAATCGACCGATTAGCTATTCTCGTTCGGAAATTATATACTTCAACTACATACCCTGAGATTTTCATGGTCGCAGCTACCATTATACGGCCGTAGGAGCTGTTTGAAATTTATCAAAATTTACCGGGAGCACCGGTAAATCTTAATATTCAATTTTTCTCGAAAGCAGAAGTGTTTTAGGGGCTAAAATTTCTGGTGTTTTTAATACATCCACAGGGGCATCCAAATATATCAAAATTGTAAAGAATCACTATCCACCCATTTTTCAAAATTTCCCAAAACTTTATAATACCTTTAAGTGTAGGAAAAAAAAGCATTCTGTTGAAAAAAGCATTATAGATCAGTAGTTTAAAATCTTATTTCAGTTGCAAATTACAGTACAAGAAAAAAAGCATTTTACACAGATAAAGAAAAGCATTGTGTGGCAGGACAATTGATTTAAACAGCAATTTGTAGAAGTTTACAAGCAATACTTCATAAATCTTCTACAAATTATGTTGGACAATTATGATAACAATTACATTTTCATGAATGGTTATAGTGCTATTTGATAAAAGAATTTCTGTTGAATCCAAAGGCATATTAGTCTTTATGTTTATTAAGTACCTACGTAGAGAATGGATACCCGACCCCCTATCTATCATACAAGCGTTAGTTGCATGTAGTACAAAAGGAATTAAGTAAGCTAAACTGGTTGCTTTCTGTAATTTGAACAGTATGACTTGATTCTGGTGTGAACATACCTCTTATATGCTGAGTGTGAACAGGACACAGGATTGGAGATCTAATTAGCTGGAATTAATAACGCCAATATTAAGATCCCAATCTAGGTCAGGGTCACGGGGTCGAAAAGCACTATCGTTAGAAAAAATATGTCCCCCTAATGCCATCAAAAGTTAATATCTGATCCTTGGGATTTACAATCAGGGAGTGTGTGACTGACACTTCTTCTGTAAAGCTGCAAAGAATTAGGACGACTTTGTAGAATTGTAGATATATCTGTCTCAGTGTGCAGTGGAATCATTTTTGGGGGGCTAGAGATTGGAAGCTTGAAATGATGGCTCGAGAACAAGCTATACTTTGTTTGCTAGATATTTATGACCAGTCTTTGCTTTAGGTACAACAATGTGCATATACATGTAGCAGAGAGACTTGTAGAACTTTCTTTTGTTTAAATTCAAGTTTATTTATACAATCAATATTTGTGTACCGGTATGTATATATAAATGTATATATATATATTATACACAACAAAGATTTAAAAGAAACATGTTCTACTTGTAATGAAGTGGGAAAAATAAAGGTAATTACCAGACAAAAACAAATTACATGAAATGTAAACTAAAGTGTTATTGATTAAATATCTACTAAAACCAAGTTCAGAAATAAAATGTACACATTTCATTATTTATTGCTGGGCACATCTACATGTACTGCACTCTGCAGCTATATACTATTCCCATGTGATTTTGTGACTTTATGCCACTAAAATTCTGAAGTCAGTGATAAATCTGCTAGCTGCCCATCTTTCAGTTGTTGCTTGGGGTTTATTTAGGCGTCTGTTATAAAATAATAACCTGTCATCCAAGAAGCAGATGACGCGAACCCCAAAACATGACCTATTAGAAATGGGACCTATATATTCTGCTCCCTTACATGAATAGTGTTGTTCATTTCCATTTTATGGCAATCCATAAGGGGAGGGTGGTTTCCTCTGTTTAATAGAAAGAGGAAGATGCAAGTACCGATTTGGACGTTTGGAACAATCGGTCTGTCATTAACTGACCAAACTCTTGTCTGAACCTACGGTCATCAGACGGTGAAGCAGTCTGCAAGCCAGGGGTGCATGTGTGTTCTTATATTCTAATCGAAAGCATGGACCTACTCAAATATAAGTTAAAGGTAAAGACCAGTTTTAGAAATGCCCCCTCTCAAAAAATGAAATGAAAGCTCTTATTACCAATCATGTGAAAGAATATGTTTTGACACGTGATCATACAAATTTTGCTGAGAAACCGCCTTCTAATTGATATATCTGGTAAATTATTACCTGTATATCTATTTGGACCTGATAGATATAACGCATGTGTCGCACATGTGTGCGTAGTCTCATATACATCTTTCTGTGTACAGTGCTTGTAACTTTACCATGACTGGGCCAAATTTCTTATCATTTTGATGATTCCAGAACCTTGCACTACACACCACTACTATTATGCTAGATGATCAACCTTTTCTGATCGATTCCACAACGTTTCTTTCACAATGCAATCGCATGACCATAACTGGTCTTTATCTTTAATCTTACCCCTTGTTTAGACTGCAGAAATCATGCCATACAAAAGCATCATATCTTTTGAAATAGGAATACATTTTTTTTTGTCAGAATGTTTCATGATTGAATGCATTTATTTGCACATCATTTCAAATGAAAACTTGATTAAGAAACAGGGTCTTGTCCATATCAAATCATCTTGGCATACAAAAACTTTATATCTAGGCGGGGCTTACATGTCGAGCGTGCACTGATGATTGGCTAGCGGGCACGTCAACAGATGACCTCTTCAAAACTAGTTCCTTAATACAATGTTCCTTTGTACAGCATGTACGCCCTTTGGTTTATGATGATTCTTTATACAACGTTTCTTACTTTCTTTAAACGAGTTCCATATGAATGACCACTAGTCTGAACAGACTAGAAGTTACTATTAGAGGGAGGCAGTGAGCAGAGTTATTCCAAACCTGATTATTCTCATCATTTTATTCTTATTCCTAATGCAAGTCTAATACTCTTTTCACACTGGTTTTGCTTAACCCCGTACTTTGCTTAAGGCCCTTTTACACTTTCACGGATCGCATCAAGGATCATCCCGGATCGTCGCTCCGGGATCATCTGTGTTATCTCCGGCATTACCGTGTATACACCGGGGAGGCATCCGGCGTGATCCTTGGCGTACCGGCATATCCGGAGAAAAAATTAAGCTTGCTTAATTTTTCATCCCGGAGTTCACGGATGAAACAATCCGTCCTCTTCCCTGTAGGCACCGTGTACCTCCGTGTAGCCGCCGAATACATCCGGGACAGTCCGTGTAGAAACCGGGAGGTCCGTATTAACACCGGTTTCATCCGGGTTTGAAATTCCGTATATCAAATGAGCGCCTACAAGCTCAAGTCACCCGTCAACATTCCGGAGATATCCCAATAGACAACGTACACCTCCGTGTAAGGACCGTAAAAGTACCCAGTAGCCTCCGTGCTCTTCCTTGAAATCCGTGTTAGCTCCGTATGCGTTTCCGGCGTGGTCCGTGTTGCTACCTTGTCTGTCCGTGGAGACACCGTACTTGCCCGTGTATACACCCAGTTCGGAACGTATCCACACCGGCATCGAGAAGAAATCGTGGTGTCGCAGGCCGGAACACCCCGGATTAAGATCCGGGATGATCCGTGATGCGATCCGTGAAAGTGTAAACGGGCCTTTAGCCCCGTACTATCCTTAACCCTGGACTATTTGTTTTGGCTTTTCACACACGCTGTTTTTAGTCCCGTACTAGCGCCTATTCCGGAATAAGAAAATTCCCGCTGTTCTCACTGCATTTCGTTAACCCCGGATATCGTGCATGTTATGATTGGACATACTTCGCATCTGGCCAGCTGCGATACGCTTTATTGCGTAGTACCGGACTATTTTTCGTTTCTGTTCTCATTCATTTGCTTAGCACTGCAATTGCGGGGTTTGCAGGAGTTAGCACCACAATTGCGGAGTTAGCCCTGCTATTTTGCAGGGTTATAGTTAACCCCGTACTATAGGTGGGGTTAGCCAACTTTAGCCCACTTTGGTAAAAACCAGTCTGAACAGAAAGTGGAATAGGCTTAACCCCGTACTATAGGTGGGGCTAAGACCCCCCCTTAACCCCACCTATAGTACGGGGTTAAGCAAAATATTGCCAGTGTGAAAAGAGTATAAGAGGTGAATGGCCTGGAGGCTGGAGGTCTCTGCTAGTTATCGATCGAGCCCCTCTATTTTATCCCTGCCCCTATCCTCCCCCTCCTCTCTTCCTTTTGCACACCTGTTGCAAATTGTTAAGCCACCAGTGTACAGGTACAAGCAGTTTCAGTTTGGGGTTTTCTTTTTTTTAACCCATATTTCTTTTACTCATTTTCTTCTGTCACCAGATGAATTCACTCTTTTCTTTTATACAGTGCGTCCCAGAAAAAACGAAACCGAGAAGTATCGATGTTTTATCATAACTTAATCACAACCATAATTAATGAATGATACATATTTGGAAAGCTGAGAGTCTCCTCTTTCAGTTGATGCTACTTAGATGATGCATATTTCACGCATGAGTGATTAAAAGCAATTTGAAGGAAGGAAACCAAAAAGACATCTGGCGGGCGGTATCTGAATTTCGAAGAAAAATTTACATTTCTAGAAAGTTGAGTTTCTGCCCTTTCATATGACACCTCAATCATGAAAAATGAGCGAGGAATGACAAAGTTCTGTTTGTTTAAAGTAGTGCTTGCATTTCCATAATTTTATTAAACGAATTCGTTTTCACTGGCTGCCTGCCGTATCAATAAACGAAATTAACAAAAGACTTAACTCCGTTTCGTTGACAATCAGCCGTAGACGAGAGTCTTCATGCATGGCTGATTGTCAACGAAACGGAGTTAAGTCTTTTGTCAAATCTGCTTTTTGCTACGGCAGGCACCCAGTGAAAACGAATTCGTTTGTTAAAATTATGAAAATGTAAGGGCTACTTTAAACAAACAGAACTTTGTCATTCCTCGCTCATTTTTCCTGATTGAGGTGTCATATGAAAGGGCAGAAACTCAACTTTTTAGAAATGTTAATTTTTCTTCGAAATTCAGATACCGCCCGCCAGATGTCTTTTTGGTTTCCTTCCTTCAAATTGCTTTTAATCACTCATGCGTGAAATATGCATCATCTAAGTAGCATCAACTGAAAGAGGAGACTCTAAGCTTTCCAAATATGTATCATTCATTAATTATGGTTGTGATTAAGTTATGATAAAACATCGATACTTCTCGGTTTCGTTTTTTCTGGGACGCACTGTATAATAAACAATGTAGATCTGTATATTAAGTTAGATGGTATATTGATGTAATGAGAAACAGCAGGACAATTTTCTTTCATAAAGGATATTATTAATAATAATAATAATATCAAATATTAAGGAGCACTAAAAGCAATAAGTATCATAGCGCTTATAAATACAAACATATAAAAAGAGGACAAAAAATGTATAGTCTTACAGGAAGTAGATCAAATAAATCACTGGGGAAAAAGTAAGTTTGAGGGAATCTTTTGAAGGTGGCAAGACGGGTAATGTCCCTTATGGAAAGAGGGATGCTGTTCCAAGTTAGAATTAAGTTAAAAGTTAACTTGTTGACTCCTGAATTCTGAAATGCTCATAGGCTTGATGGAGGGACCACTATATTCCAATGGGAAGCAACTTAGGGAACTATAGTGTAACCATGAATATTAAAAGTATTATTCATCACTTTTTTTGGTTTTGAATTTCGTCTGTTACAATTCTGCATTTTTTTTTTTTACTTGACTTTTTTATGAAGTTGCTATTCTTCGAAAGCGACTGAGAATGAGATGAACAGAGATAAATAGCCAAGCAAATATAGAAATGGGAAGAGAGAAAAATTCTGAAGAGTGAGAGAAAGGGAGGAAGAGGTAGAGAAAGAGAGAGCAGGGAGAGAATGAGAGAGAAAAAAGCAAAGGAATGAAAGAAACAATGTGTAAGAGAGAGAGACAGAGAATGGGGGAGAGGAAGAGAAAGAATGTGTGAGTGTGAGAGAGAGAGAGAGAGAGAGAGAGTGGAGGAGTGAAAGAGAAAGCATGTGAGAGAAAAGAGAGAGAGAGAGATATATAAAGAGAGAGAGAGAGAGAGAGAGAGCGAGAAATACATGTAGCAACCGCACTGTCACAGACAAATACATCAATAAAAAGGTGGATAACAATAGAACTTTCCTTTCTCTTTGAATAATCCCAGTGGACTCGCACCTGAGTAGAAGACTAGGATATTCCTGACCAAATTCTTGCTCTAGTCTGGCCACCTTGCCTTCCTGCACCCCTTTCCTTAGCTCTCTCAATCCAACCGCAACCCTTGTCCCTCGGCAGATGTTGTTCCACCTTGCTACCAAGCTGCAGATGCTTAAAGGTAAAGGCTAGTTTTCGAAACGCCTCCCTCTCAAAAATGAAATGGAAGCTCTTATTACCATATGTTTTCGACTAATACGTGATCATACAAATTTTGCTGAGAAACCGCCTACTAATTGATATATTTGGTAAATTATTATATCTATTTGAACGTGATAGTTGAAGCGCACGTGTCGTTCACGTGTGGGGGTAGTCCCATATACATCTTTCTATGTACAGTGCTTGTAACTTTATCAAGACTGGGTCAAATTTCTTATCATTTCGATGATTCCAGAACCTTGCAGTACACACCAATATGTCAACCTTTTCTGATCGATTCCACAACGTTTCTTTCACAATGCAATCGCATGACCAGAACTCAACTTTACCTTTAAAGATACAGTCACAGCCACTGGGAACCCGTTCAGTGGATATTGAAACACAAGTTAGTCTAGACGATTTATAGCCTGTAAGGCATGTTTGTGCAAATAAAAAAGAACTCTGGAGGAAAAGTGGTCATTTGTAGGCCTGTCTCAGAGGCACTAAACTGCTTTATGCATTCCTTTATTGATATGTTTTTGGTAATATTATCACACATCTTATCTCATTATCACACATATGCTTTTGTGATTAAAGTTGATACTCTAAGACAATCCCAAATACTGAGATAATTACATAAATAGAAAGCTTTTAACCCCCATAATAACACCAAATGGTGTCCACCCGACAAAACAAGTTTAGAATAATGAATTTATTCGAGTAAACTCTACCAAAATATCTAAGTCTGAAACCCGGAAGTGCACGTAGAGTCGGGCCTCTATCCGTGACGTCACGAACGGGAGTCATGAGCTCAGTGAGAGTGAATGGCAGTGATATCCCTACGTAAATGCTATCCTGTCAGAGCTTAGATTTGTTGTTGTTAAAGAGTATATTTGATGGATTTTCTGTTTTCATTTGAATGAAGAATAACGAAGCAACATTTCCCAGTCGCTGATTTCTTTTTATATCCTCATATTCACCTATTTGGTAGAGATTTAAGACGAGTTTACTGCTTAGGAATTAAAGTTAAATCGTGCACTTATGAATAGGCGGATGCATTATATTGTCATCAGATGTACATGAGCAGTTTTGTAAAAACGAATAGGTCTAGAACTATGATAGTACTTATCATAGATGTGTGTGACTGCCTCAAAAAAGGATACAGTACCAGTTAAACATTTTATGTTGTAAAATATCAAACTTGAACGAGATCATGCAAGCGCGCTTCCAATATTTTGGCGAGTGATGCGGCTCTTGCATGAACGTTCGTGGAGCGAGCAGAATCGGGAGGTAAGACCAAGCCGCTGCTCTAGGCGCTGCTTGCTTGTGATGGAACGTACGTGCGCTAGTATTATGTTTATCGGCAATTGCAAGAGAATGAAAGCGACGTTGCCAGCTAAGAAAAACAACTAACAAAGACTTAATCCTGACTACCGGTGTCAGAATTGGTAGATGAAGGATGTTCAGGGCCAAGGAAGGCGAAAGATGATGGGAAAAAGGAAGAAGAAACTATTGGGAGATCGCTGTAGTGTATGGTAATGAACTGTGCATGGGTAGACAGCTACGTATACTGTTCACTCCGTGCCTGGGCCGATTTCAACACCAAAACAAAAATTACATGGTGAAAATATCGACTAATAGCACATCGTTGGCATGTATATGTCATAATTTTTAAAAGGGGAATTGATATTAATACTATGAAGTACTAGGGGAAGGTAAAGAATTGTACATAGAATTATGATTTATTAGACTTTTCAGCCTTTGAAACAAAAATATGCAGAAAATCGTATCACTCTGCACATGTTTGCTATGGAACATCCGGGTACGTGAATATACTCTCTCCCGGACGTGAGGTCATAAATAGTAGACCAGCGTCGTGACTGATTTTCTATGCAAAGAGAGGCGGATATTTTAGACATTTCAATTGAGGATTTCGAGTAGACAGAATTTGTTGTGATATACTAAGTAATTGAAAAACTTCTTAAAAATAACATATACTTGCCGTAGGTAACAAATTAAGGGACATTTATTTGCTTAGAGTATCAACTTTAAAGAACACGTGTTAAATCATAATCTAACTCCTGTCTCACTCAGGGAAAAATTTATTTTTTATTTTTCGGGGGCTACTTTTCAAGCTTGCCTGCATGAAAATAATATTCTAAAATTCGTTTTCCATAGAACTCTATGCAAATTTACAGGGGCTCTTTTCTGAATTTCGGGGGCTCTTTGGGGCATTTCGGGGGCTAATTCGCCCAGAGCCCCCGTGTAATTTTTTTCACTGGTCTAACTCTAAATGTACTCTGGTGACACTATATTTCAAATTTTGAGAAACCATCAAAACCAACGAATATAAATGTATCTTGGACCCTCAATAGAGACTGACAATTGTTTGGTATCTGGAAAAGTTTGCGATGTTGCTACATGCAAGGCAAGATCCCAATTTTGTTCATATTCCATAAGGGTAATTGTTCAGTCTATGGAGAAATTTGTGATTATAAATGCTATAAAGGGTTAAGGGTTAGGGTGTTCAAGTTACAGTTATAGTGTTAGGGTTTATTTATGGTTAGTGTTAGGGTTTAGTTATGGTTAGTGTTAGGGTTTAGTTATGGTTAGGGTTAGGGGTAATCATGCTGTATATGAGGGGTAGGGTTAGAATTAGTGCTATGGTCATGCAGGCTTCAAATATGTTTAGCTCTTTCTCTGTGATGGAAAAGTTACTTGTGAACAAAAAAATTGCAAGGTGTGTATATTATTATTATAGGAGCCTGGACTTTCCGAGGTAGCTGACCTCCTACTTCCTGTTGACCATATACCTAGAACCCTCGATAGATACTGACCCTGGTTCCTTCTCTAGCTGTCTCTCACCGGCTTGTTATATAAAGGAACTATCGGAAGTCTTGTAAGGGTGCGTTCAAGCAACACTTTTTCACCCTAGAAACACGTTTTTCAAAGATGTTTAGTTTAAAACATGGTTGCGTTCAAGCGATTTCAGCTCAAAATCGCTTGAACGAACGGAGATCTCAATCATGATATACATGTAACGTCATTATAGAGCTGCTTCCAGTTTGGCCGACAGTCGACCGTAAGCAAATTCAGAAAGCACGCGGCGAAGTTGACCTACTTCCCGGGTCAAACTGCACAGTGTGATGAGCAGTGGCTGTGCTTGAAATGAGCGAGAATCAGCGTTGATGAAAAATTGCTTGAACGCTCTCCCGGAGTACGTAACCGTGTTTTTTAACGTTTGATTTGTGATTCTAGCTTTATAAAAACGCTTAAACGCACCCTAAAGATCACCAGAGAGTCACAGGTTTAGCTGATTCATATTCAATTATTCATGAAGTCTGTCACAAAGATATAGCACGTAGATTCTAAAATTAATAGTGTTTGGCTGGCCAGTCTGGTGATCTGGGCCAGTATTCAATTCAATAGTTATGTCAGAAATATGAATACTGTGCTCCGTTTACGGCTTAGATGAAATACTTAGCCTAATTTAGTATTCAATTCAAGCTTTTAGTAAAGTTTTTCAGCCTAAGATTAGGCAGATTAAGCCAATTATTTTGGAGGCCTTGATAGGCAGCTAGGCATGGCCGGGGTTTTCATAAGCAGTCCTCATAAGCTGTGCACAATTATATTAGCACACTTTTAATGTGACAAGTTATAATTGCATATTATTGTGGATGATGACAACGTGACGTCACAATCAGTTTGTATGTTGCCTTAAAGCCGGCTTGCTAAAGTTAAAAACTAAGGTGTTATCTAAATACAAGTTGAGGCATATTACTTCTAGCCAAGTAAATTGCTAGTAAAGTAAAATACTGACTTCATCCATCTACGGAATTGAATACAATACCAGTTGTCCACATGTTATGGAGTATACTTCATCGATAGAAATAAAATCAGATGTATAATTTATTTTGACACTCTATCTCTAGTAATGCTTTTAAGTTAATACAATCATAGAGTATACTAAAATATGTAACCTGATTAAAGGTAAAGACCAGTAATGGTCATGCGATTGCATTGTGAAAGAAACGTTGTGGAATCAATCAGAAAAGGTTGATCATCTAGCATCTAGCATCTGCAAGGTTCTGGAATCATCAAAATGATAAGAAATTTGGCCCATTCTTCGTAAAGTTACAAGCACTATACACAGAAAGATGTATATGGGACTACCCTATATCTCTCACACGACCATGAGAGAAACAAATTTACCAAATATATGAATTAGTAGGCGGTTTCCCGGCAAATTTGTTATCATGTATTAGTCAAAACATATTCTTTCACATGATGATGAGAGCTTCCATTTCATTTTTTGAAATTGGGGCGTTTCCAATACTGGTCTTTACCTTTAAGAGAGTAATTAAAAAACTGCCTTTACTTGCCCTTTTAATATAGCCCGTGATGTATTACCCATACAGTGCCTATTAAACATGTTTTCAGTTTCAGGGGACATGCTTTTTTCCCCAAATTACAGAGAAATGTGTTTTGGTTTCTGATCAAATATCCAATTAATATCTTTATTCTGATGATCCTGAGGTTTGGCTGACCTGGATACACTTGTACGATTTTCTTTTAGTTTCTGTTCACGTTTGGCACTGTTCAAACAGGGTCTGTGGCCGGAGAGATACATGTACATATGTATCTTTAGCTGTGTTTGCTCGGCACCATTGTTTTGTTTTTCAACAATCGTAGTCAGTGGAATCTTAAAGGTAAAGACCAGTTTTGGAAACGCCCCCCTCTCAAAAAGTGAAATGGAAGCTCTTATTACCAATCATGTGAAAGAATATGTTTTGACTAATACGTGATCATACAAATTTTGCAGGGAAAGTGCCTACTCATTGATATATTTGATAAATACATTACTTGTACCTTTACCAAGACTGGGCCGAATTTCTTATCATTTTGATGATTCCAGAACCTTGCAATACACACCAATACTTATATGCTACAATGTAGATGATCAACCTTTACTGATCGATTCCACAACGTTTCTTTCAAATGCAATCGCATGACCAGAACTGATCTTTACCTTTAAAGTGGTGAGTTAACAACAGCCCCCTTTATAACATGGGCTCACATGGCACTAAAATAAAATAATAATCAGATCAATTTATATAGCGCAGCTACTGTATAAATATTTTCTACTGCGCTGTGATGGAAACAAAACTCCATAAAGTGCCTACATGTACTTTACAGACACACAATAACAAAACTATTCAAAAGCTCCTGAAAACAAGTGCATCTTCAACAAAACTTTAAAGACATAAACAGATAGTCTTTTCTTATGTCTAGTGGTAGGTTATTCCAAAGCTTTGGAGCGGCGCAACTGAAAGCACAATCTCTCAAGAGTTACTTTCGTTTTTGTGTTAGGTAGCTTTAGAAGCAGCTTGTCCTGTGTACTTTGCAGTTACGTGCATATGATGTGATTTAATAGATAATAATTCAGACAACTAATTTGGGGCTTGACCATTCAATGCTTTGTAAACAAGCAAAAGTATTTAGAATGCAATTCTATGCCTTATTGGCAATCAATGTAACTTAATTAAACTACAAGGTAACCATGCAGTGGTGGGCAAGATGAAGCAAGCACTAGGTGTTTGTCAAGGAAGGAGGGGTACGCACGTGAGGGATTGGCCAACCGTAATGTTGGCTTGTTGACATTGTGTAAGGAGGAATTAAATACATGTACCGGTACACTGTAGATACAGAAGTACACGGTTAAACAAGGCTGGAAGGGGTGTAGTGTTTGTCTTGTTTTGTTTGTTTTGTTTATTTCAAAATAATAATAAAAAAAATCTGCTTTCAGTCACAAGGCTGTTTTTCAGCGAGTCCGTATTCAAAAGAAGACAACATTACCACAAATATCATTAATAATAATTACAAATTATTTAAAAAGAATAACTGCAAATTACAAAAAAATAAATACAAGTTACGGTATATACAAATTGAAAAAATAAAATGAATAGAGATGGTAGGGAAAATATAAGAATCAGACAAACAGGATTAACTTGTAAACAAAAAGTATCATGATCAAAATCTCTGTAACTTTGTAAAAACTCGAGTGTAGGGTGTAAATGGAGATGAGCCTGGTTACAACATCAGACCCTTGTATGAGACTAGGTATAGCCTAGTTTAAGGAGAAGGTTGAGTTCTGGGAAGAGGTGAAAAATAATTTGTGAGCGTTATCGATTAATAATACACAAGTGTGGAAGAACATCAGATAAAACATTCTCCTTAAACAGCATGGCTCTTCAAATGCCTTCATATTCAAAATATGGCATGTATAACATCGTAAAAATCGGGACGGATTTTTACGCCACGTGTTTGTGTAGTCCCATATATATCTTTTTGTGTACAGTGCTTATTACTTTACCAAGACTTGGCCAAATTTCTTATCATTTTGATGATTCCAGAACCTTGCAATACACACAAATACTTACATGTATATGCTAGATGATCAACCTTTTCTGAAGGATTCCACACCGTTTCTTTCACAATGCAATCGCATAACCAGAACTCAACTTCATCTTTAAAAAGTATACTGTCATGATACCTCTTCTACAGGTATAACGGAGGGGAGGGAGGGGGTGAGAGGGGGGGGGGGGGGTGAGGTGTAAGGAGTCATCCAGAGACTCTCCCTGAAGGGTCTTCCATCCAATGATTTCCTCTGTGAGTTCCATAGGAAGTGGATGACACAGATCAATTTGGTAGGCATGCCGTTTCCTCCCTCGTTCATCCCGCTCTCCCTAAGGAACGCCCTTTAACCCTTACAGTCCCGAGAGCAAGTTAAACGAGGTATATAGTGAATGGTAGGTTTTTGTGTTGAGGTTAAATACCATTGCCATCTACATGTGGGTCCTTCTATGATTTGGGCCAAAATAAATTTAGTAATTTTGTGTGTTGGAATAAATGGAAAATTGTCCGCCACTTTATTACAGAGACTTGATGGATTCAGCCAATTTGAAGAGCCCATACCTACAGTTTTTAGTAATTGCAACTTTCAAAAATTTATAACTTTCTCATTTTTTTGTCCGATTTCATTCAAACTTTCACGAGGATGCTTTTCTGATTTTTCTGCTTTCTTCTAGAATAGTTCACTATCAAGGTTTGCTTTCCCTTTAACCCTTTGATCATGGTTTGTATTGTGATTGGGTGAACATACATTCCCTGTAATAGTCCAGCTGAGAGAAGACATTCTTCTGCTGAATGTACATCACTGAAGAGATCGAGAGAGATGGATACATGAGTATGTGACCTTTGTTGATTTCCTATGTGAATTACACTGGAAGTGATCACTTGCCTCTGATTCATGATATTCAGCCTCGTCCTCATTAGCCCGGGTTTGCCGAAAATAGCCTGCTTAATATTACTCTGGGTCCTGTTTCATCAAACTTGCTATCAACTAAATTTCTATGGCATATTTGCTCTCAGCCAATCAAATGCCACGATTTCAGTAGCTTATAAACAGTTATTGTAACTTGTTATTGATAACTAGTTTGAGGAAACAGTGCCCGGTGTCTGGCAAAATGAGTACGAACACAACTTTGTAATTTACAATGAAAATGCAATTACAAGTCAAGTGCTGCTCCACGTACATGTAGTTATCCCAAGCAAATCAGAGCTTGTTTGTGAAATAGTTCATTATTTGGAGACAAAACAGAAGCTAATTTGCCGATGGAGACCCATTTGAACTATGCTTTTCTGTGCCTTGAGACAATTATTGTGCAAGTCTGGACTGCTCGACTTTAGGGAAACTTCAAACATCAAACTCAAACTTTTTTTCTTCAGAAGTGCTACAGTAATTAGTTTAATATCTCAAGCTTGAGGTTGTCTGGACTAATGTAAATGCACCTCTCTAGAGTAGCTTGTTTGGTGAGAACCAGAAGGGTTTAATGCCAAGCAAAATGAAATGATTTAATATCCTTCTGGCTCCGAGAGGTTGATTTGTAGATTGAGACATCCATGAGGAAAGCGGTGTAGGAAGTGATCTATCATGCCCTAATACTCCCCTTAAAATGAAATTAATTAGGAAGAATTCTAAATATTCCTCCCCAATTTGTTCGTGTTTCCAGTTCCTCAAAGTTGTGGCAGGGCTTTAATCACAACTGCAAAAAAGTGTTTATCATATGAAGAAATACCTTTATGAAGAGATCATTGACTTTGAGAAGAGATACCTTTATGAAGAGATTGACTTTAAGAAGAGATATGAGCTTGGCCTTTCTTACAGAAATTAAACGCATACACATGAGATGCATTATGAAAGTAAGTCCCATGAAAATTATTCACTGCTCACTGTAACAATGAGACAAATAACTAAAAGTAGCAATTCAACACTTGAAAGATCATCTTGAGAAGGGATTAAAATGCAGCTTTTAAAACAAAAATATATAACTGGTAAAGTGGTGGTGCTGGAGTTGGAATTTACAAATGTGTGTTAACTCTTTTCCACTAATCCTCCACCAAGCAATACTGTTTTGAATAGAAGATGGTAATGGGTACTTAACAGGCACTTAGGAGGCTGATAAGTCAAGGATGATAATCCTCTTAACTGCCTCTTAACAGGTCTCTAGCCCCTTTGATTTGTTAAAGTCAGGTCAATTGTCCACTCCGGCCTTTCAACCCCTTGTGCTGTATGGCTTCTTGGGAGTCAAGTAGAAGATTTGAGATCTCTGTCTCTTCATAGGTCTGTGTTCAGGGTTTGGTGTGCAACTGTGATGTTCTCTCACTAGTTGTGTCTTCAAGACCTTTTTTTTGGGGGGGGGGGGGGGGGGGGGAGGGGAATGACGATTGTACATTGTACTTGTGTTCAGGTTTGTTTTTGTATTTGTTGTCAAGTGGAAGGTTTGAGATCTCTGTCTCTTCATTATGTCTGTGTTTAGGGTTTGGTGTGCAACTGTTCTTTCAACAGTCACGCCCTGAAAACCTTTCTTTTTCAGCACGAAGATTAAGAAATCAAAGTTTATGCAGTGGGAACATTGTTTGGGTTTGTTTCTCCTGCTGTTCATATATTAATGGCACTAGCCCGTTTTCTCTTTTACAGTGGAAAAAAACATAGGGAGAGCAAGAGAAGAAAGAGTGAAAGAGGTAGAAGGAGAAAGGGAATATGGCTAGAGAGCAATTTTTTTCTTTTGGGGGGGGGGGGGGGAGTGAGGGAGAGAGAAAGACTTAGATTTTAAAATGCATATTTGAAAAATTTATTTGCCAAAATTTTAGATGAGGGCTGAACAAAGAACATTACAGCATTGCAAATTTGAAGACTCTTCTTGAGATACTGGTTGTGGAGATTGCTATTAAATCTCAGTGTGAACACTTCCTATTAACTCTCAGTGTGAACACTTCCAAAGCCTGCATTGCCAATTAGAAGACTCTTCTTGAGATACCGGTTGTGGAGATTGCTATTAACTCTTAGTGTGAACACTTCCAAAGCCTGCATTGTCAATGTGAAGACTCTTCTTGAGATACCGGTTGTGGAGATTGCTATTAATCTCAGTGTGAACACTTCCTATTAACTCTCAGTGTGAACACTTCCAAAGCCTGCATTGCCAATTAGAAGACTCTTCTTGAGATACCGGTTGTGGAGATTGCTATTAACTCTTAGTGTGAACACTTCCTATTAAATCTCAGTGTGAACACTTCCAAAGCCTGCATCCTGTCACCGAGACAAAGAACGACTGTAGCGGTAAACGATTGTCTTCTGAAACGCGATACATTCATTTGAAAGTGTCAAACCTCTAATAGTGGGTATCAACAAAAGAACCACGGTCTTGAAAGTAGGTTTTGGGGTTTTTCGGTCTAATGGCGTCTTGAAGTGTATTCATTATCGTGAATTGCTGCATCATTATTCAGGCAGGTTTTGACGGATTAATAAGGAAACGTTAGAAAACTGCTGTTAGGCAAGTCAATTTCAGGATTGGAGTGAAAATGTGCGATCTCCATGGTAACGTAGAGTGATGTGGGAGATTGGAAGTACAGGGAAAGAGGAAATTGGGAGGAGGGAAAGATGAGAGCAGGCCTTGAAGAGGTTTAATGAAGACATGTGGGTGAAAATTCACAGAAAAGATGAAATTTGAAGCACTTGAGTTTAGATGAAAGAAAGCAAAAATGAAGAAGAAAGAGAGAGCGAGAGAGAGAGAATTGATGACATGGGGACATTTTGGATATTTGAATAGTGTTTTAATTAGTTTCTTACAGCAGATCTCAGAAAATCGCCTGCTTTTGTGGGTTTGATGTACATTTAAAATATGAAGACATGACAGATGAGGTGTACATGTATGAAAAAAAAGTATGGAGGTATATGGCTGGTAAATGTGAAAGTTAAAGAGAGAGAGAGAGAGAGAGAGAGAGAGAGACTAAGGGTAAAGAGAGCAGAGAGAGAGAGAGAGAGAAAAAGAGAGAGAGGAGGGGGGGGGGGAGGGAGAGAGAAGAGGAACAAGTGGCAAGGGATGTAGCAAAAGAGGAAGGAAAGAGAAAGAGGAGAGAGAGAGAGAGAGAGAGAGGGGGAGGGAGAAAGAGTGAGGGAGAGAGATAGAGGGGGAGGGGGGGGGGGGGGGGAGACAGTCAGACAGACAGAAAGACAGACAAAGAAGCAGATCGAGGCTGCAAAGGGAAAAATGATAAGACAATGTCTAGAGATAGAGCAGGGAGCTGAAAAATTGGAGTATGAATATGGAGAGAGAGAGAGAGAGATGTACAAACTTGAACCTTGTACCTCATCAAAACAATTATCGAGAATCACTATTATAATCTGGCTTCATCACCTTGCTAATTAATTGGAAATCAGGATCATGCTGTAACTCCAGCTCTCTAACCATCGCCACGGTTACCGTATCTGTTCATCAGCTAGGATAGGAAACTCGCTATTATAGTTACGTCGAGATCAATTTGGCGTTTGGGAGATGGGCCTCTTAATTGAGATTAATCCTGTCGTGGATATATATACATGTACTTAATTTTGTTAAAGGCATTGTTGAACAATGTTTCCAGTTTTACAAATCTGAGATGCATGGCCCTACCTGTTATCAGTGTCTGTGATATGGTGTAATATTGAAGCCCACAAAAATTGCGCTTCAAAATGATCATGAAATGCTTCAAAACAGTGATAAATTATTGAGTGACCGGTTTTACCATACTCATTTTCCCAAATAGACTGTAGTGTTATAAAAACCGTTTGTGAAATTTCAAATTCCAATCATGAATATCTTGATAATCAGACAGGTGATCAGCTTGTAAAAGTCATGGGATTCCTGACTGACCTAAAGGTTTATAATTATCATTGCAACATGAGCTAAATCCAGGATTTTTTTTTAAGAATCTGAGGCAGAGATACCCAATCCCTTGAAAGCCTAAATGAGGAATATTGTTAAAATATTCTGATCGACAGTATGAGCAGTCATGAAACCAATGTGAAGATGCACAATATTTGATATATTTGAAGAATTTGTAGAGATTTGTTTTCTGCATTTAATACCCAAAGTACTTTCATTCTAATTTCACTTCTTCTTAGATTCACCAGTTGTATTGTAGTTACAACTGTTTCATGCTTATACAATTTATTACAACATTTCCCCTTTTCAGAGAATGTATTATCATTCAAATGGAATGAAAAGATTACCGGTAATGAAATAACATGCAATCATAATAAAGTCATTAGGAATGCTTTATAAATTGATGGTAAAGTAAAACAGTCATCTGCTACATCATTTTTGTAGATATTTTAACTGGATGAAAAGGGCACAATTTTGTTTTTAGCTGCTAGAATCAGGATTTTTTCCTGATTCTCTATTCTCACGTAGAACAAAGCAGTAATAGGAAATATTCAAATGGAAAATGTCAAATTTTATCAAATTTCTACTACCGGTATATTACATAGCAAATGAGCTTCTGAGGTCTCCTATATAATTGTAAGAAAACACCCATTTAAAGTTGTTTGGACATCAACAAAAATGAGTGTAACATCACTGGTTGGCAAAGCAGATATAAAGTGTGATAATTTTAGGTTCTGACGTGGAATCGCTTTCTGTTTTTACATCAAATCCGTCCAAATATCTCTCCTCTCTTACTGCTTCGTTTAGGAACTGTTAACAATCCTGCTTCACTCCTGAAAATGTGAACACACAATATATGAATCAGACTAAGCACTTTATGGACAAAAGAGGGTCGCGTGGCATCGAACAATAACAAGCCTAAGGCACCGCCAGGCTGCGCAATTGGCCTTGTCGGTGAGACAGGGGGATGGTAGAAGGGGGAAATATGAAATTGGCTTTGTGAATCGACGTTTATACTGTTATAACTGTGCTACCATAACATTTCTTCTTGGTACTCGTTGCATACAAACAGCCTTTGGTGAGCTGTGAATTAAGACTGGGATGTGTATATGGTCCAATGTGTTTTGAGGCTTGATGGTAGCTGTATGTGTTCAGGTATGTACAAAAACTGATATGATTTTGGTATTTGAGTTGTAATATTAATTTATTCTGGGCAATTTACTAATGATAGCTGGCCCTTAAAGGGATAATGCACAAGTCTGCATGTATCTTACCTCCATGTACCTCAGAAAATATGTGGAGGCGATATAGATGTACATGTATCACATTTTGGGAATATATTTAGTTTTCAGCTTAGTACAAAAACAGCTACAGTATTAATCTTTTACCTGTATTCTAAGCTATTAAGTAATATAAGTTGGCCCTTGGACTGAAAGGCATAATAAGTCTTATATCTTGCTAGAAAAATATGTTTACAACTTTGCAATTTGACTTTTGCAATATTATTTTGTAGCATACCGGTACTTGGCAAAAGTTATTGAGGGCATTTGTATTTTAGAAAGAGCTTGCAGGAGAAAGAATTAAGCTGACACAGTTTTGTATTGCGATGAATCCAAGGTACTGGTCTACATGTATCTCGGGCTTTGTTTTTAATATGGAAACCTTCTAAACACTGAATTGTTAATGTGTATACTGGTATGCACTTGTGAATGTTATGAATGTTATTCTATACTTCATTCACACACAAACTTGGGCCATTGCCAAAACTTTGTCATCGAAGGTCACCTTTAATGTGCGTGTCATGCTTCCTATTCTATCCGCCCCAGATCCGTGAGAACCTCAAATAATGTGGTTTCCAACTTTAGCTGCTCTCTTAAGAAAAACTTGAGTTCTGGTAAATACAGAAAATAAATTCTCACATAATCCAACTTACACTGAATGTTCAAGTTTACAATAAGTATTAAACATGTAGGAATTTATTCTTGAAATGCTAGAGCGTTGTATGGCAGCCGTGCTAAAGCCGGGGTAATAATCAGGAGCGCCAGAGGGGCAAATCTGACAGACATGAGCGCTATACAAGAACCCACTATTATTATTATTATTATGTGCCAAACTATTTTGGTAGAAAATGTATAGGGGCTGAGTAATAAGCAAAGAATGACAAAGTCTAGGTATAAAGTAGGCCAACAGTATGTGCTCAACACAGGTCTTTATGTGCAAATGGGAGTTGTGGTTTTTATCGAAGATGATGCCCAAAGGTTTTTTTGTGCGTTTGATCTTATTTCATTGGTTCAAACAACAATGACAGGATAAACAATCCAGAATATATCCCATAGTATACCAGAGCTCAAGATTAGCTTTAAGCCATCTTTTTTCTGTATGAGATTTCCTCTGCGTTGAGACTCACAGAATTAATTGTATCGCTATATAAAAATTGTATACATGTAGCTATACAGTAATAACCATTTAGCCAGTCTAAACATAGTATGAAGAAATGTCATAACGAAATAAATGTTTTGAGTGTCGTTTCTAATGTAAAAATGTATCATACTAAAATGGTATTATAACTGGACGGGGCTGATGGTATGCATGCACTAGTGTACCTGACAGCTGTCATATCAATTTTCTTAACTTCAACAATTTTCTTTATATGACGTTTATTTTTACATTTTTTGTTCCTAAAGTCTGAACAGATCATCAATTATTATGAGATATCACATGTCATTAGTAGGCTAACCACAAGAAGTTGTAAATATTGTTCACTTTTGATGCTTCACGGTTGATGATTGTACAGCATCCTGCCTGGCTTATCCAAGCTCGGTAATAAGTTACTAGCAGTCAAAGGTTGTGATGAAATTTACTCATGCAACCCTTTTTTTTTAGATTAGTTTTAGTTTTTATGAATATGCAAATACATTTTGCTAAAATATTTATATATTCAGGTTATTGGGAATTGTCAAGGAGCAAATAAAAAACTGTTGACGTACACATAATCAATTGTCTGGTTTTGTGGTAATTTTATTCAATTTAGCATGATTTGAGAGTAATTTTTGAAATAATAAACATTAGAGGTCTGTAAAAGCTTTCTTGGATTTGAAGGGTCTTTAAAATCTGAGTGCCTTTGATACATATTGTTCCCATGATGATATGTTAATACATAGAATTCAATCTTTTCATCATAAATCTATTGGAAATATAGAAGTTATCACCTAGAACAAAATTTTGTTAAAAAATGTTTCAGTTGAAAAAAAAAAATCCAGTTTAAAGATGGGAGAGAAAAGAGAAAAGATGAGGAGGTAATGAAGTCTACAAAGGAATTTGTGGTTATAATGTTTTTGTTAGAAAATGGTAATTCACACCAAACCTGTCTTTACAATGTGTGAAAACAAAACTGCATACATTGTAATAGGCGTACAGAGGGAAATATTGTGGTTTTCAGATATTTTATTTGCAAAAGCAAATTTCAATTGTGGTATGTGTGATTTAAAGAGAATACATGAGTGATTCAGATGATCTATTATGTACATTGTGCATTGAGCTAAATGGTGCACTTTTTCACATGCTTTTTACTCCCTCGAGCACAATGGAATTATGCATCCTCTCAAAGAGAGTGAAATATTCCTTTTGTTTTTAGTCTTGGCATTTCAGACCATAGTGGCATTTATTACTGAAATCTGGACTGAAGAGAACACTTTCTTTCAGGATAAAAATGTAGAGAAATAAGAGAAAAGTATTGCAAAATTATTATGTATGTGTAAATGCAGTGTAAATCGAGCAAATTATATTGAGTAGAATTTTTATGTATGATGTACATGAAGTGCTTGAAAATAAATGGTTCAAAAGGAGTTA
>JAVYIG010017617.1:0-25193 GCA_035222895.1 Strongylocentrotus droebachiensis | reverse complement strand
TCCAATTTTCGGGAGCAAAAAAAAAAAAAAAAAAAAAAAAAAAAATTGTGCTCACTACCCCCCCCCCCCCCCCCCCCCCCCCCACATGAGCGACTTTTCGGTCGGCGCGATTTTCAAATTTTCGGGAGCAAACAAAAATGAAGAAAGTTGGGCCCCCTCCCCTAAGAAATCCTGGATCCGCGCCTGATCGTCACCATGTAACCAACGCAGATGGTTCTGCATCACACCATAATGCCCTTAGAGACACCATGTCAGAGAGTAACACGCTGAACTCAACCCCATATTATACACTCGAAATTCCATCCAATCAAGATGGAAACAGTAAGGCCCTTGACGAAGGAAACTACCATACTTATGAACAAGCCCAAGGACCACCACCCTCAAAGAAGCCCGGTAAAATAAACAAAGGACAAACAGGAACCGATGACGTTTATCAGGAGTTGAACAATACGCCATTATCAATTGATCCAGAATCTTCCCTTGCTAGTCCGAAAAGTGGTTTGCCCAAGATAGAACTGCAGAATGGTGGCACACAGGGACAATCAGATGGTCCTGCTGTTCTCGACGACGAGGATGAGTACAATGCGCTTACGTTCAATCAATCGTCAGATATCACGCGGGCGCTGAAGAAACCAACGTCTGGTGGTGAAAATGTGAACAATGGGTATGGTGTCTTGGACCTGTCAAAACAGAAAGACTCCAAGCTGTCTGTCAACTCTCCACAACTTCACAACGACGATGTGTATAATACCCTTAATGAGGGTCCACAAGAGCAACAGAACGGAAATCAACAAGCTACAGACCCATCTTCCGGATACCAAGCTCTGAAGCTTGGACAATCGAACATTCCGATATCTCCCCAAAGTTTTAACCACAAGATGGGATCTACAGATGGTGGGTCAACTGGAGGATACCAAAGTCTTTCACCAGGCCCCAAAGGTCCAGGACCTAAGGCAGGATCATACGAAGGGGATCAACCGGGTGATGAATCAGAATACCATGGCTACCAAGACCCGAGTCAAATGAACCAGGATGGATCTGCTCACACACCTACAGAGCAGGATGTCTTCTCAAGTGACAAGTACAATGTTCTCAATTCTGGGAAAGAAGTTGGAGATTACCATGTCTACCAAGCGACGGATGATGCTGATGTGGATGAAGGGAATTACGAAGATTTAGACGACAAGATGAGCCGTGAGGATGAATATTCTGAGATAGGTCAGAGCCAAAACCAAGCCCCCGGGACAACGGATAAGGCCCCCTTCGAACCGATATACAGCGACGAAGTGTATTCGGAATTTCAGAAGAATTAGGGCAGCCATTAACTTACACTTTTGTATGATTGAACATGTAGACGCGCTATGATGACATACGTTTAATATCATTAACACTTAAATTATACACAAGCGAGTGAAAGGCTACAACAATAGGTTTCCCTGGTGGAAATACAAGCTTTGTACATATAGCAGTAAACTAGGAGATTTGAAATGCACACTATATCGTAGGCCATATTCACGTAAATCATTCAGGACTAGCGATTTAAATGAAACAAAATATCAAAATATTTTCGATGCAGAGTGTTCATAAATAGTTTCCTATCGTGCGAATATTGTCAGCTTATGTAATATCGAATGTGAAGGTTGATGCGTGTGAGTGAGCGTGTGTGCTTGTGTGTGTGTAATTGGATGGGTGTGTGGATAGTTTGTATCAGGGAAAATGTGCAGCATTCTTCCTTTGTGATAAAGATCAACTCTGAGAAAAAATATTGAAGTACAAGGCTTTTCATATGACTGATCCACTATCCTGTGTTATAATGACAGACCCGTGTATGCACTCTTTAGCTTGGATTATCATTTATCTGGTTCGGTCGTATTGTTTTTAAATTTCCCAGTACCTCGATTACCTTTATTTCAAGGAAATTAATGTACTATGCTGTAAATAAATGCAAAGACATTCTCATTGTATATAAGGATTGTAATAATTTCAATGTGTCATTTCTAAGACAATTTACAACAAAGATCTTGAGGCGTTGTTCATTCCGTGTTATAATTTCCAATACACCACTGTTCCTATTAATCTTTTTTGTTTTAACATTTTCATAATGGCACCCAGCATTGGAAAAAGCCATTTCGCATTTGTGATTTTTCTTTTTCCACTGTATAGGCAGTGACATGGGTAATGACAGGAGAGTCACTTAGGAGGGGATGTTGTGCTTTTTTTTCTTCATAGCATGCACTGTCAAATTTGAAAATAGTCAGACCATTTCTTGGAATATCATCACTGTAGGGGCAACACAAAGAAGAGCGACACCCCCCCCCCCCTCCCAGCCCGCCTCTCGAATTGTTCCCTTGTTAGTTTGTGGTCATCTGCCGGGTTAAAGACAAGGTCTTCCCCTCCCATTATGACAACAATGCCCCCATCTAACGGTTTATGACTGAATTAACCCCGTAGCCACGGTACCTCCCTTTCTCTATGGCTTGTACACCTCTCATTCCCCCCTCCATTCTATAGAATATCCAAAGTAATAGTATTCCTCTTTCTGTGCTCATCTGTTTCCCATTCTTTCTTCTTAATTTCACCTCTTTTGCGTTAATTATAACGTCCGCCCCCCCCCCTCCCTCCTCTCCCCAGTAGAATAAATGTCCTGTTTAGTTTTCTGTTAACGTAAGAACAGATCATTGATGCTTTGCATGGAATTCCCATAGAGATCAGCCTTGCCGATGATTGAAATCCAGATATATCACATTTGCTTTAAATATTATTGTAAATGAAAATCAACACGTATTGGTAAAAAGTAGCTGGTGCTTTAGTGTATATAGCAATTTAATACATTATCAACTAAATATTTTCTTCCTTAAGGACCAACAGCGATAAAAAATAATGAACTTTAATACCAAATATAATCGGATAGATACGTGTGTATATAAATTGTAATTATTGCAGGAGTAATGATTATATTCGAAATGAAGTTCGTGATTTTGTTCTTAATTCTGAACGTCAACAAATCATTATCATAAATCGTTGTAATAATCGTTGTCATGTAATAAACAATTACTTTCTATCATCTACTGAGTATGAATATGAGTATAGTTCTGATGTTGAAAGTTCTTCACCTAAAGGAAAATTGTCATAAAACATACAACTTTTTTCTATTGACCTTTTACCCATATCGAAAAAGAAACAATCGAAGAACACCAACCGCAAGGACAGACCAGATCCTCCCACACCGTTAAAATACATCAGGAACTCTACCTTTGTGTAAAGAAGTAATCATAATCACACAATTTGTATGAAACGGAATCGTTTTAATATTTGCACATGGCAACAACCAACCGATACGAGACTAAATCAACTTAATAATCTTGCCACGAAAGACTGGTGAACCATGGAACCAGGCCGAGGCCTAGGATGACGTCATTTTAATACCGTATTCTAATTTAGTTTCACCTCGTCACTTTGAAACCCCTCCTATTGTGAATACAAGTACAACATTTTGTCTATTAACAGTTAGTTTAAAAATCCTCTTAACTGATATGTGCATATGCGTATGTGTGCGCGCCCGCGTGTGTGTGCGTGCGCGCGCGTGTGTGTGTATGTGTGTGTGTTCGCATGTGTATATAAAGTGTGCGTGTAAAAGAGTATGATATTTTAATGCATTTTAACAGTACTGTGAAGCTCCTCAGAGATGTATTATCCAGGAAGGTTTATGAACATTTTATAGAGAAGTTACACAATTTATTTGTCTTGAAGATTCATGATGGACGGGAATTTTCAGATTTTTTAAATGATGTATGTAGGGAGATATTTAGTAGGCCTATGAAAATTACTCTTGTTAACAGACTAAGAGAAATTCAGTATAAACTGCTCCATGGAGCAATATATACTAGAGAACACTTATTCAGATTTGGCTTTGCAGGGAGGGCAGGTAAATTGGCCTTACATTTACAGAAGTGGGGACAAGTAAAGTTTTCATGAACTTTTAACACTGGGCTATTGTGGCTATTGTAGCCTCGTTTAAATGATTTGTTTTTAAATGTTCAAATAGATTGTTTCTGTTTGTCTGTCGCTTCAATTTGGGGTACTCTCAGGAGGCTAGGAACAGTGTGTAGTGTGTGTGTCGCATGGTGGGGATGTTAATATTCTTCTTATTTATATTTTTCTTATCATTAGTTTCATTATTATTAGGTGATACGTAACGAAGTCTACGTATCACCTATTGATTTCGTCAAGATTTTCTTTATTTTTATTATTCTTCCTCGAATTTGTTCGCAGGATATCTCAAGACTCAATAAAGCCATTGTTATGAATCTTTCACTGATGATAGATCTTAGTCTAACTTAGAACTGCGTGACTTTTCAAAGACTCAAAGTCATCGTGACGTCATCCAGGCGCCATTTTGTAAAAATCAACTTATGATCATATCTTCATAACGGAAAGTAATTTTACATTCATATTTATCAAGATTAAGATCAATATCCGTCGGGTCAATTTGAGGTCAATAAATGCGCGCAAAAATGCGCGTACGCGTAAGCGCGCGCGTTAATGCGCGCGTAAAATTTTAAATTGCTCAAAATCGTCTTAAATTTTGTTTGCATACGTTTCAGGCCATTATAAGCATTTCATAAAAAATCACGCAAAACACGCATTTTTGCACGTTTTCGTTCGTCACGGCCGAACGAAAAATAATTTCTCCGCAAAAGCTTTTGATCGAATATTCCTCATATTTTTCCGGAAAATTTCATATGGAAACGTTTGCTTGTATTTGTCTCATAAAAGAATTTTAGAAGAAACTGACTCCCACACGGTGTTGAGTGCTCAGGGGTCACAGGCCACTGGCTTCATCGGGCAGGTAGTTCCATTATGTGAATGGGTAAATTAACTATTACAAAATGAGGGGACACATTACATTGTACAATAGGGACACACATTGTTTTTATTGTGCAGAACATCCTTTTTTATTGACTTACTTATTGCATGAAACTATAAAACCAAAATGCATTTTGTATTCTTACAATAGGAGTACAAAGAATAATAACAGGTGAATGAAATGCATAAACACCACAAACACCTGGGGAGGAAGCATTCATAAATTTGAATACATATAGTTGATAAACGACTCTGATAAAACTATAAGACCAAAATGAAATTTGCGTTCTGGCAATTGGAGTACAAAGAATGATAGCAGGTGAATGAAATGCTTCAACAGCAACACAAACACCTGGGAAGCTAGGAAGCATCGATAAATTTGAATAATTTAGTTGATAAACGACTCCGCATGTGGACGTTTGTTGGAGCAGAAAGCAGTGGATTCTTAACAACACGAACCCATTTAACAGAATGTCGGAACGTAAATTAAATTTGGCGCGGTTGGAAAATGCATCTTTTTACCCTACGACTTTAATGGTACGATCCAGTAAATTAAAACAGTAAAATGGCTCTTATTTTGAAATTAATCATTAAATAAAACCCAAAACTTCAGTGATATCAGAAAAATAATGTTATATCTTACTAATAATTAAAAAGAGATGTATAAACATTTTGAAAGTGTCGCATTTTACGATAAAAGACACCGATTTAGCGAAGATGACGTCATTAGTGCGCTTGCATCAGGGAATTCAAGGTCAAAAGGTCAATTCAGACGCTGATAAGTTTTTGGTCGAGCCTTTTTGTTTCCTTTATTCCGACAAAATTATACAATCAATCAAAACAAGTTTAATACCAGAATAAAGCTAACGATTAGTATTTTCATTAACCGCTTGCCCCAAAGTCGCTTGACCACAGTGAAACGAGTGAGAGCTTGCGAGAGCGGCCAAAGTGTGATTGAAACTCGCTATTTGCTCTTCTCCAACGCAAAAAGAGACGACATTGTGCTGGATAAAAGTATTTTTTCCGACGAAAGTACAGAAAATTTGCATATGTTCTTTTTATATTATACTTTATGAAATGTTACCGGAGTGATTTCCGGGCGCCCCAATGCTGGAAAGAAACGCACATTTTAGATAACTTCACTTTTTCATGGAAAAATGCTCATTTGTTCTATGCACGCAAGTCAGATTGAGCGGATGATACAACGTTTCCATATGATACCATGTTTAGCTCTTTATCACTATTAAAAACGGAATGAGCGTCCGTTCAAGATAACCGTCCGTACGCGCGATTTTTGTAATACATTGCATATATTGCACAATACAAGAAAAAGAGAAAAGGGCCATCTACGTATACCACTGTATAAAACAACACAAGGCAAATTTTCAGTAACTTGTGTAGGAACCCGATTATGGAATGAACTTCCCGATGAAATCAAAAACAAAGGGTCTAGAAACACTTTTCGTAAACATCTCAACGATTACTTGATGAATAAGTGATTGAATTATGCAAGTACACATGTATATATTGTAAATAATCTCCATATTACATTTTTGTTGTTTTTTTTTGTCAAAAAAATGCAATTTTTTGTATAAATAATCTGTAGATACATGTATCTATGACTTTTTAACCTGGTATATCCTCTTCATAATTATATTTGGAGTGTAGAAATTGTGCTACGGTATTACTCAACATGTATACTTCTACTGTCAAGTTTTATTTTTTGATAATGATATATTTATTTTTGCCAAGTGTGTGCTAAGAACAGGGGCCAGACTCGACTAGCACATGTGCTATTATTTGGCTCCTTTTCATCACCTTCTATATTCTATGAGAAAAGACATATGTCTAGCATATCAATACTTTGTTAGGTTTTTCTTTAATATGATCTATAATATTCATTTATGAACATGTACCATTCACGATGTATTCAAATGTTTAATCACTGATGTTATTGATGATGAATAAATAAAATCAAATCAAATCAAATCAAATATGGGCAAAACCATGCCTATAAAAAGTCCATTGGGATGAATAGGGATTGCCATTTTTTTTTTTCATATTTAGATAGAGTATGAGTCGGAGGTATGATTTCATATCGCATTTGGCCATTAAGTACATCTTAACGTCACCATAATGGCCTTGGAAGTCAAAAATACAAAATTGCATATTATGACGTCATTGTATTTATGGAAAATGTAGTGTATTTCTCTCAATATTCATCGATTCTCTTTGAAATGTCGATATGTTGTAGATAAGGCAATTTTCTACAAGATCACTTTTCACTAAGTTTCATTTTAATGAGGTCATCATAGTACAAAATTCAATTAAAGGCCACATGTCAGAATTTTCGTCATTTGCGTGTTATGTCTATGGAAGGTGAATTTCGTTCACATCATGAATCTGCATGGCATTCATCTATGAGCACTATCTATCTTATGTGTGCTCTGTTTTCTCCCAAATTGGGGTATGTTATAGCTGAGACCATGGGCTATAAAAACGGTGCTTTTAGTTTTTTGATCAGATGATGAGATCATATCACAATTTTCAGTTGAATGTTGAAATGATGAATATGTCACGTATGTCCTATTTGTGAAACTTAAACGTTAGCAGTGTCCTCGTATTGAAATTATGTAAGGAAACCCTTTTACTTTCTAGACTTTACTCTCAGACACTATTGAGTGACTGACTGACATCTTTTTTTCTCTAGTAATAAAATACATAAAATGAGCGTTATAGAGAACATGAGCATTTGGCTACATTAATAACCCACTCTGTTCTCATTGTTCATTTCCTATTCAAGACTTGAATAATGACGAACTTCATTCAATATTTGGTAGTAATACTACAGATACTTATACTGATATCAATGATTTAAACTATTTATCCGAAAAAGAATATGAGTTTCATTTCAGTAGGTTTCTGAACTGTAAATATTATATTGATGAGGATTTTACGACTGAATTCAGTAACATTAACTATCATTTTAGTATTTTACATTTTAATTCGCGTAGTTTAAACATACATTGTAATGCTTTATCCAATTTCATCTGTACTTATGTATAGAAACTTGGGTTAATGATAGTACGCCACTATTATTCAATGTATCTGGTCATTCATTTATACAATTTAATCGCCAAGTACAAAAGAGTGGAGGTGTTGGTCTATTGGTCGCTGACAATTTTGAATATGAAATACGCAATGATATATTTATATTATACCCATCATACAACTATGAATCACTGTTTATTGAAAGCAATTTGCCGAGACATAAGAATATTATTGTAGGTGTCATATATAGGAAACCCCAATCAAATATCAATGATTTCATCCCTGTCTTTGAAAATGTTTTACAAAAAACACATACTGAACATAAACAGGTTTATATAATAGGAGATTTTAACATTGATCCCGTGAAATTTACTGGCAATGCTGTATGTAATTTCTTGAGCGAAATACATTCAAATCTTTGTATTCCTTTAATTGACAAGCCTTCAAGAAAGACTGACGGATCAATATCCCTCTAATCCACATTCCTTATACAGTGACAGTATATATCCATCCGATATTTAAAGATTTTATTTTCAAGCAACTAGTGAATCTCACGTCGACAACTCAAAATGATCGCTAATGTATTCTCACACTTTTCATTTACGCCGGGACATCGTGACGTCATACACTATACATTTTTAATTATTCAGGCATAAGCTCTTATTTATCAATTATATTTTCATTTCTTTGAATAAGATAAAAAATCGTCAAAATGCGTTCTTCATGATGTAAATTAGAGTCAAAGGTGTAACTGGTTACTGCACAGAGTCAATGGTCATATATTGTCTCAATCTATCTTCCCTATATCCATAATGATCAAGGGATCGACACAATTTAAACTTGACATATGGATAGATCATAATGGGAGAAGCATTTTATAAAATAATATGATATTGTGTAATGCATTCTTTGTTAGGTAAACCAATATCATACGTATCACCTAATTCGTCTAAGTGACGAATTAAAGTCTAGTTATTATTATTATTATTATCATCATCAGCAGCATCATCGTCATCATCATCATCGTTATCGTCAATTAACTATCTCACATCTCAATTTTGCTGCTAGCAATTCGTTCAGTTGCAAATACTGGGCTACTATTTCAAATGAGGAAACTACCTTCAAGATACAAAACGATGAAGGTTAGCTGCAGTCATATCATTTCCTGGTGACGTATTTTCCGGTTATAGTTAGTAAACTTCCTTTTAAAAAGGCTGTAATCAATTGGGAACTATTAAGCTGGATATCATATTCATGTCAAATGTAAATAACCTGATAGGTTGCAAATATTTTGTTTATTGTTTGGATGTTCGTGCAAATCTATTTTCTCTTTTTTTCAGTCAAATTTCAAATAGATGTAAAATCATTTTTATTTCAAAAAATGTTTTAGAATAACATTAATAGAAACCTTTGTATAACTCGATATAATGCAAATGCGAGACCAATGCACACACCTCGCTGACTACCCTTATTGAAAAATTGGATTGTTAACAAATTGAAACCTCTTTTCTCTCTTCCTGTATTGCATCCCTCTCTCTCTCTCTCCCTCTTTCTCTCTCGCTCTCTCTCTCTCTCTCGATTCATTTCTATTCCTCTCTCTCTCTCTCTCTCTCTCTCTCTGTCTCTCTCTATTTATCTCTCGCTTTCTCTATTTTCAACATTTTCCAAATGTATCTCTTTTCTCCCCATCTTTCTCTCCACGTTATGGTATCAACATGATACGCTTATGTAATTGTTGATACTCTATTAAATCGTCCATTAATATTACGTAGGCCTATTTGTTAAAAAAAACCTTTGTTGATCATGTTTAATACTGGATATATCTTTAAATAAAAACACAAATATGTTGTAGATTTGTGACCGGGGGAATTGGATGTGAATGAAGTCAATGACCAAACTGAAATATGATACGAAAGGAAGGATTTGTAGCTTGTTAATGATACAATTTGGTTTCAATTTCAATGTTTTCATTTGAATAGATCCGGAACCTAACACTTGCATCACTCTTGTGTGGTCGAAAATGCAAAGTGTTTAAACCGCAGTCACTCTTTCGCGGATATGATTGGTTCAGAGAGCATTGACTTGAGAAGGTCCGTCCCCAATTGTTAACGGGGGGGAGGGGGAGATATGATATGATATGATTTGAATCAGACAAACTGGTTGTGGAATTTTTAAATGCTGATATGAATTCCTGAACCAATCAACTGATTAATTCTGTTGTAGAACTATTGGTTTTTAAAAATTATCCAAAATGATTCGTTGCCCATACCCCCACCCATCCCACCCCACCCCTCCCTCCTCTCCCACATCGTGCAAGTACAATGTACAAGGCATGATGAACTCATATCTATATTTTCTGATCATGCGCGGTTGAAGGCGAGGAATGGCGTGTGTTTCGGATAGAGGAAGCTGTTTGATCAAGATAAGCCTATAATTATCCAACTATGAAATTTATCTAATATTTGTTTCCTTGTTTACCGGATTTGCAACGAGAAAGGATCATACTTACCAATATTCATTAAAATCGTCGCCTCAAAGTCAATATCAGCATTACACCGTGATCACAACTACGTGCATCAATACGATATCAAAAGTTCCTGTAGAACTATTTTCCTGGAGAAAGGCATTGACACCGACACATTATTGGAATTGATTTTTAGTTACACTTTCATTTACACATTTGATCGAGGAGGCGAAATGGAAATTTACTATGCAATCTCTGTCTCGCTACTCTTATTAGATTTTGCTAAGGCGCAGTCTGAACGTAAGTACCGTGAATGAAGTTCTTATTATCTTTTAAGATTGTTGTGAGAAGAATAGCAGATTTGTTTATACAAATTCCTGTTCTCTGTGACAGGGATAATATTATACAATAGGCCTTTGTTGAAATGTAACAAAATTTATACTTCAGTGCCTCGATATGAAATATTTCATTAGCCTGTTAAGAATAATTGCATTTCAATAGTCAGAATACAAATCGCATATAGTGATTTTAGGTAGGGGAAGCCATGATGTTTGTCCTACCTAGCAAAAACTAATGAACACGATTCGCGTTCTGACTATCAAGATGCATTTATTCGTAACAGGTAAATGAATTGATTCGTATCGAGGCGCTTCAAAAAGGCATATATGCATAAATTTGGTAACATTACGAAGATTACCTATTGGCATGATTAGGGAGCAAAACGGCCCTACTGTTGATGAGTCCGAGGGTGTGAAAATGTGTTTTCTTCAGAAGTATTAACAGATGCATTTGAAAGGACATTCGCATGAGCGAATTCTGCATTCGTATTATGAAATACGGCTATTCTATTTTGATTTTAGATTATGTTCTCATAATGAAGCTGGTCCCTCTTCCACAGAGGCTCATTCAAAAGGGAAAGAAAAAGAAGAACAAAAACTAATGGTAACGGAAAGTATACAATGTCAAGTTGATGATAATATCTAGACATTGACGAAAATTAGTCAGTATTATAGAACGTCCTGTTTGTCTCAAGCCTAGCCCCATATACTCCAGTGGAGCTATCAATTATAATAGTACATTTCGTCACAGGGTACATTATACTGACTGTAATGATAATAACAAGGACATGCATCAATCCTGTATTCTTAAATAGTCCTGTAGGAGTTTTTCAGACCTGGAAAAGTTGTTAAGTACAAGGTTTTTTTGTTGATTTGTGTTCTAGATGGGTATTGAAGTAAATTCAACTTGGTTGCCAGCTTGGCAACCTTGGGCAACTTTTTTAATAGCCATATTAGCATAATCATGTAATTAGCATATGTGCAATATGTAATAATCAATCCAGGAAGCCTGAAAACATGGATAATACGACTTTTCAAGGGTTTTCTATGACAAGGAATTCATTTATGACACCAATTTTTATTTTTAAGTAATACAATTGTCTTAAATAGCATAATTAACATAAGATGTATAATATATGGACTTCATTGTCATTGTTTATCTATAAAGCCTAAAAATGGTGCAATGCAACATTGTAAATCATTTTTGAAAGACTAATCATTAATTCATGAGAAGAAATTCCATGTAGATGTAGTATAATTAGCCTAATTAGCATAATAATCTAAGTAGCATATATGTGCAATATGTAATAATGTTGCTAATCTTAATCCAGGATGCCTGCAAACATGGATAATATGACTTTTCCAAGAATTCGGCCACAAGCTTGAGCAACGTCGGGCGTGTACTCTCAATGGTTCTGGCTTTGGTAAACATAGACAGATCATAGTTTGCACTGTTGTATTCAACATCCCTGGCCTATGTACTTACCTGTCTCACTATATCATCAATTCCATCATTATCATCTGCTTTAACCATCTTCAGTGTGTTTCTGACAGTCTCTCTTAATGCGATGACTCAAGCCCAACCTTCAATGCGTATGATAACCCCGCCATTTCCTAGACATTTCATGACGTTCGACAACATTGCCTTGCAACTAAAATAATCACCACATTGGACATACAATTTGTGAAGCTAAATAGAGTCCCAAATAATTGATATTCTACATATACACTGTTGCTCACATAGTTGGAAAATTTTAGTTTTACCCCAATTTATGGAATTATTTTAAAAAATAATTAAAAAATAATAGATCTGGATAATAGTCTACATTCTCAGATTGATTTGAATAATAATTTGCCAATGTGTGTTTTGCGTGACTGCTACAGCATGTGTATGCTACTATGCTTATCAACTAGGGGACCTACTAGGGTTATTATGCTAATTAGGCTAATTATACTACATATACATGGAATATCTTCTCATGAATTAATGATTAATCTTTCAAAAGTGATTTACAATGTTGCATTGCACCATTTTTAGGCTTTATAGATAAACAATGACAATGAAGTCCATAAATTGTACATATTATGTTAATTATGCTATTTAAGACGATTGTATTACTTAAAAATAAAAATTGGTGTCATAAATGAATTCCTTGTCATAGAAAACCCTTAAAAGGTCGTATTATCCATGTTTTCAGGCTTCCTGGATTGAGATTAGCAACATTATTACATATTGCACATATGCAATGATTATGCTAATATGGCTTTTAAAAAAGTTGCCCAAGGTTGCCAAGCTGGCAACCAAGCTGAATTTACTTCAATACCCATCTAGAACACAAATCAACAAAAAAACCTTGTACTTATTAACTTTTCCAGGTCGTGTACATGGTATATGGTACCGTCTACTGGACTAAAAACGCAAAACCGATTGAGAGTCAAATGAATGAACCACTACACAACAACACCTGTCATATATTCATTTTTAACAAAAATTTAAAAAATTCTTCATAATGTCAAGCCTTTCCTAATGAAACCAAATAATTTCTCTAATTACAGCTTGGATTTGCACCTTCGAAGATGATGAGTGTGATATTTCCCAAAGCTCAGCAGACGATTCATATTGGTATATTCCAGACAACGGTAGGTGACTAACTGCAAATTATATGAATGTATTTGTCATATTTATGTTTTGCCTCAATTATTATTTTCAAGTGTTGAAATTTAATTGTTTGAATTTTCTTTTTGTAAAAATCTTTTCATTTCAACCACTGACTTCGATGAAATTATAATATGTCTTTCAGTCAATCTATAAATCACCCTTAATTAACGATAAATGACATTTAACTGGCTCAAACAATTTTTGTTTCAATTTAACTAAGTGACAAACTGCAGTACTCGATTGGGTCTTACTTATTTGTAAGTTTTTAATATAATAATATATTGCCTACTGGAAACGGGTCATTCATGTATTAAACCTATTGAAATTTGTGAGATTCATTATTCAACGGGCTCAACCGGCTTTCTTACTCCATCATGACGTTTTGATGGGCTATACCAAGAAATGCAGAGAGCAAAGCCTGTTTTGTATTGGTTGATAATTTCTCAGCTTTTTCACGGCATCCAACATTTGCTGATGCTACCCAGAATAAATAGTTGTCAAGTGTTGATTTCCCACCCTTTCACGTGGTGGCTTTATCTCACTTAAGAGTAAATTATTGTTTCATTTGTGTCGTTCAATAACTGAAAGAAGAGACCATGAGATATTCTCAGGTATGGAAATACCCTGAAATATGTTGACGTATCTCTTTGGGGATATTTTTTGTCCAACAACCAACTTTTAATAGTTCTCAACTTGTTAATTCCAGCCAGCACAAATACATTTTCTGGTCAAGTTTAAAAATTCGAGTATATTATATCTTCAAATTTTGGAAAGTTCGTTTAATAGAAGAAATCATGATCTGTTTTCTTGAAAATATACTCTTTTTTTAATTTGGGGTGACCGTTTCCAACCATTCGGTGTTATCTATTTGAAGTGAATCAAATTAAATATTTATGTTTTGGTTAAGTGTGGTAGACCAAAGCAACCCCCCCATCCCCCACTCCCCAAAGTAACACAAAGAATGACCAAGTCCGTGATGTTGATTAACAATTTGCATCTCTCACTTCACAGATGGAAACCGTTACTACAGACCAGCTATTAACCAAGCAAGTGGTATATATTACGGTTCTGGAACATTTGCCACCTTCTTTCTTCCACCTGCATCGTATCCGAGTTCTGGACGTGGTATACTGTCATTCCGTTTCTTCTTCAACACCGTCGTCCAGCCTCGTTATCAAGGATATATTAAAGTCACAACGTGTGAGGATGGGGATCCAGTACTAATATTTTACAAAGTCTCCTGGTATTCCAAAGAAATCCCATTCGCCTGTGGGTCTAACACTGTGAAGGTATGTGTAATGTGATCGCAAAGATTTTCAAAAAACAAGTCAGGGAAAATGCCTGTAAAAATCATGCTCGGATCAAGGAACTTGTTAATGACTTGTCCTTGTTCTCACATGCAAAAAAAAACCCAGGTTGATTCTGTGGAACGTCTTTGCGATCGTCCTGATTTTATTTCAAGGAAAATAAAATACACAGGGGTGACTATGGCTACATGATCGCCTTCTGCTTTGTGTGATGACGATTTTTAAAACTACAAATAACCCGGGGAGGGGTGGTCTGCGGCTACATTATCGTCTATTGCTTGGTGGAAACATTTCAATATATTCTGCATAATCCCATGTGCAGTCCCGTAAGGCTTTTTCAATATGTTTAGAAATAAACCAAAGGCTTATAACGACAACACCTATTGCAGCATCATTCACACCCTCTACCCTCTTTTTTTTTTTTTTTTTTTTTTTTTTTACATTCATATTTATTGGTTTTAATGTAAAGTGTATACATTTAGTTTAATGCAGTGCATAATTAGAAGGAAAAAGATAATTACACGCTTAATGCATAATTAATATGAACTAGGTAGACAAGACATAAGAGGGCCGCAGTGTAAATGAGTTAAACCGATTTACTGGTTATTAAACTATCTGCTTTCGAATAAGGTCGAAATTTCGATGCAGCATTTCGTGTAAAAGATTTTGCTCATGGAACCATAATTTTTTCATTTTCATGTAAAATTATATTTAACCCTTTACCATCTATTCCATGATTGTGTATATAGATTTCTTTCACCGCTTTCCGAGGGTATTCTCGAACCAACATCGGAGTTGATGATATCAACGTAACGGAAATACTAACTACAACAACAGGTAATACATACGATATATACGGGATATGGCTAGGACGGTTATAATGCCTGTTTGCCCATTAGATCAATCACTTTATTATTAAGGAAGCCGCCATTCGAAGATTTGTTTTCTAAAGGTTTATAGTTCCTAACGTTCATAATTCCAAAACAAAAATTCCTCACATTGGCGGATTCATAATTCCGAAATGTTAAAAAAAGTTCACAAAGTGTAAAGAGGGTACAAATTATCATAATTCTTTCATAATTTTCTCCGAAGTTCGATGAGTATTTATACATATATATTTTGTTGTTCTTATGTTCATTTTGGTTTCTATTTGTTTGTAAATATTTAAATTTGTTCTATATTGGTTTCTCAATGATACTGTGTTAAGTTAACTTGGTTTAACATTGTGCACGGACTCGCTGAAAATCGTCTCTATTGCCCGATGGTGAGTTTTTACCGTGATTAAATAAATACAATACAATTTATGACTCTTGTCAAAATATTCTGAAGGCTTAGTAGTCCGAAGGTTTGTTATTCCAAAGGTTCATAATTCAGTAAACTATACAACTCTATTCTGACAGTCATATTACCAAAAATTAAACATGATTCATATTTATCGAACATAAATTTGAGCTGTATGTTATTTTCTCGGAATTATGAACCCTAGTTCAATTTTAGAACTGTCAATATAACGAACCTTCCGAAAATCCTAACTCTCAAAAAAAACGACCCTTAACCCATAAAAGATCCATTTTTTACCGTACCCTCAACAACAACAAAAGATCACGATTCCTTACCCCCAAAAAATTGTTTGTCTATTAAGGAAAAAACTCGAAATAATTAGCAGTAATTAACGGAATCCCAAATTTAAACTAAACAATAAAGAAATTATGACAACAATAAACAAAACTAATACATGTATCTATTTATATATAATGTACATTTTTCTTTCTTCAAAAAGTCATAATTAATTGTCATCTCTAAAATCACATTTGTTTTTGTCTTTGCATGTATGCTGCTCGTTTAATGTAGTCACTGAAGTTAGTTATTAGTTTTTTACATGAATCTTGGCTCTTTGTATCTTCCATGTTTACATAGAAGTCGTGACCTCTGCAACTCCACAGGTAACAAGGGGCCAGACCTTGACACCTACCATCGCACCTTCACTCACATCTTCATCAATTCCACAATATACTGATGCTACGACGAGATATAACATGTCTACAGACAGTGTAGTTGAAAATACGGGGCAAGGTATTTTAATATCCATTCCCATCTTAAAGTACTCTTAGTATTTCGTAAGCCTACACTCAAAAAAATGTAGTGCTATTTTTAGCACTTGGAGGGCTATATTCAGCACCTTTTCAGTGCTCGCATAGGGACTGCACAGCTAGTGCTATTTCAGCACAAGTGCAAGTGCTAGTTCAGCACTAGTTTAAGTGCTATAGATAAGCACTAAAAAGTGCTAAAAAAAACACTTCAAGTGCTATGAATGTTGGGCAGGTGGTGCTAAATAACCCCACAATCTACTCTGAATAGCACTAGTAGTGCTAAAAAACTGCACAACTTAGGTGCAGAACACAACAGTTTTGTAATGTTTAGCACTACTGGTGTTATATGTTTTAGCACTCCAGGCGTTATATTTCATATATAGTGAAATTATGCAATTTTGTCACACTCACACACAAAAAAAAGACAAATAAATGACTTTATATATATAGTTGGTATTTTATTAACAGTTTAACCAAAAAACACTGTTGCAGTAAAGGCACATGTTGACAAAGTTCTGCAATAAGCCAGAACATATGCCTATGTGGTCAAGGTGGATGTCCTTCGTCATTTACCACTTTCAACTCTTACAGGAAACATTTATTAAACCAACATCCACAAGAAGAACCTGAACCTGAAGCTGTACAGGGTATGGAGGGTCTAGTTGATGCTGATTTGGGTGTTGCTGTTGGTGAAGTGCATAATCCTGCAGCAGATGATGCATTTGATGATGATGATGATAGGATAGGCCTACTACAAGAACAAGATGGAGCAATGCATAATGACAGTACAAGACACTATGAATATGACAGACAATGAAAGCGGACAAAATATACAGTTCCATAGGTAGACCAAGGAACATCCCTTCACTGCTATTATGTAAAAATGTGTAGAACAGGTGTCACATGCATATTCACCTGTTTTACACATTTTACATAATAGCAGTCAAGGGATGTTCCTTTGTCTACCTGAGGAACTGTATATTTTGTCCGCTTTCATTGTCTGTCATGTTCATAGTGAGACCAGCTGCATTTTTCATTGGTTCTCTTTTATCAAACACCAACATGACCCATGCTATGACAAACAGAGTGTTATCTGCTGCAACAGCTTTGAATACTGATGTTGTTGACAGTTTAAGGAGCAAAGTTATTCAGACTTTTGAGGCCTTGGGTATTGACCTGGAGAATGAAGAATGTAAGAATCTCTTAGCTGAATTTGATTCAAAAACAAATATTCACAAGGTAACAGCTATTATACTAACCGACCAATCAGATCAGGTTATGCAGTCAGCACTCGATGTTAAGTGCTGCATATTGTTATAGCACTCGTTTTCAGCACTCAAATATTCAGCACGTTTCGGTTTCCTTGTTAAAGTTAACCCGTCAAGTGCTGATTTTGGCACTTCAAGTGCAGAATCTCACTCAGCACCCAACATTTAGCACCTCAGTTTTTTTAGTGTAGATAAATATCGATGCTTATTCGACAATGGCAGATTAGTGCAATAAATACCGATAATATTTTATCATTTAATTCGATTAGATTCAAGATGATTTCATTAGTTCAATCATATGGAAACAAGGATCCAATGAAACGAACAAAAAAGAAATTAAGGAGAAACGAAATAATGTGTGTATGAGCTCTTAGTATAATGGTGTTATTCAATTTACTAATATAGGAATTTTAGTATACTTTCGTGATCTCGAGCGAATGTCTACAAACAAGTACCGTAAAACACTGTGCCGCATGTGGATACCATTCATGAAACTTTCTGTTTCGACATGCGAATGCTTACAAACGGATACTTGAGGTAGGAGATGTCAATTTTGAATGGTTCTAGAACGAACGAAACCTAACGAAATATTTTCTTTTGTATTCAATCTATCATGCAGGTAGCCTAAGATCTAATCGCGTGATTCTCCCTGTTGTATCTTCAATCTGTATTGTACTTCTTATTTGCTTGATTGTGACTGGCTACGTCTTCTGGAGGAAAAGGTAATATTACATCATTCTGTACTAACAAATATATCCTGACTTCGATGGCGGTTTTAATTCAAACGATATTCTATGGTACTCTATAAATATATATTCAATTTGTTTTCCTTTTGCGACTTCATATTCTCGTGTTTTTAATCAATATGCATCAAAACCCTTAATTTTAAGCAATAATGATAGTGCCTTCTTATACAGTACTCGTATCGGTCTTGCTGTGACAATTACACATGGGTTGAATGTAGCATAAGCCTTGCCAAAGAATAGAAGTACCCGACTGTCATTCTTATTTCGATTACCAATCTTACCATCATGCATGTCACGAGAACAAGATCAATATGATTGATTTTATAATATTTGAATTATTTCAATAGAAACAGACCAGCTGCCATCGAGGACAAAGACTCAGATGACAACGGAGACAAGTTGTACACCAATCCAGTATACTCCTCACATGATAACGCACATTTCCAACCAGATCTTCTTGTCGGGACCCCTACTGGTCACCTCTCTCAAGAGACGCAACAGGCTCAAGAATCTATCGACGAATACGAAGAATTCGAAGGAGACAGTAACCGACAGTTATACGCTAAGCCACTACGCAGGCAGGATAGAACTGAACGCACCGGGGATAACGCAACTGACATCAAAGAAAACAATCTACCTGGGCCCGCCGTTCTTTACCATGACGAAGAGTACAACGCGCTTGACTTCAATCGCGACAAATTTCCCAAAACAACCCAAAACTGTACCAAATCTCAAAGCTACAAACCGAGCCTTCCTGAAAACTCAAGCGAAACGGTCACGGATGATGCCTTTGAGTATGGTGTCCTCGAGTGTCCGGGAGTACATGGGGATGATGAATACAGCTCTACAGCCAAGACCATTGAAGATCCTAAGAGGTCAACCGCGGACTCCAAAGCTCCACGATATGAGAACTCTGAACCTGGAGTTCCGAGCGCAGCAGATCAAATGAAAGAAGGACCAGAATATTACAGCTACCAAGATTCTTTACCAGTTCGTCCCGAGGACGAGTCCTCCATTGAACAGGCACGTAGTGCTGCTGAGGCGCCACGTGAGGTCGATTTTGAGCCCATATATAGCGATGAAGTGTACGGTGATATCCAGTAGTACGCAGTTATTATATATAAATAAATATTAAATTCAGCTCCTAGCCTACAAGTGTCTGCTACTTATACTGCAACTTTATTTGTATTGTGGAAGGTAAACTAGTGAATCTTGTAGACAATTATGTGTTTTTGAGAAGGCGTTGACCTAAATTGTCTCTATTGCACGTAAAATGAAATTCATCTAGTCGTAGAAAACAATCGAAGTATGAAGAGCAATTTGAACTGTTGATTATAATACAAAGAAAAACAAGATTGTACAGGTTTAATAAGGATTTTAATATAGGCTTTCAAAGGGTTTCATATTGATTGATATGTTTTATAAGGCTATGTTAAGATCAAATTATACTACGTCGGGGGGGGGGGGGGGTACAGGAAGGTAGGTGTCCTGTCCCGCATAGTAAGTTCTTTAAGCAATTTTAGGAATATGTATTGATGCTATTTCTCTATTATTTACAAATACCAAATACATAATCTTACCGAGTTTTGATTTGTTAAGGTAGATGTGAAAAATTGGTTTGTCCATATTTATTTTCTTGACGATGTGATACATTAAAGCTTAAATCTATAATTATTCAACAAAAGCAATACTTCAACCAGTCGACTTTTTATTCCTGAGTTACGAAAAACAAAAATAACATCAAATTCACAAGGGGTATCAGTAATGCTGTTGTCAACTGGAAGTATATATTGATTATCTCCTATTAATGCGCTTTTATATTGTATATATTGTATATCTTTTTGTTACCGATGTAAACATCGTATAGAGCTTCCATGAGCCCAGATGGGCTGCAATAGAAAAAGCATATGTATAAATCAAGTTCTCTGATTTAAAATAATGACGAATATAAATAAATAATTACAAAAGAAGTGGTGACGGAGGCGTTTGCACTAACAAGCTGAACGGTGCTTCGTCATTTTATATACTGTTTGAATCATCATAGTAAATAGAAAAGCTTGAGCTATCATGCCAGTATAACCTATATAGCCAATTATGATCGCTTCTTAGTATATAGTGAGGTTGAATGTGTGTTTCATTATCATGTACCACATGTGAGGATGCTAGCCCTGTGAATGGTCAAACCTGTCGGCATGAAGTTCGCTACTGACTTTTGGGTGAAGGTTATAACTATTGCTCCACGATGATATCTCGATAATGATCATTAAACTGTTGGTAATAAGACAAAGACAAGAATATGTTGACAACTTTCAGAAAAACTCGAGATCACCCCCTGACCTTGGGCAATAGTTTTGACAATGACCCTCAAATCATTATGAAGATATTGTACAATTCAGCCTCAGGGCTTCGATAAAATTTATGTTAATAAAGCCTACCAATTATAATAACATTATAATCAGCTCAAGGAATTGTTTACTTGTCTCCTTTGTATTTAAGCAGTAAGTGAAAGTCTTTGTTACTTTGAAAATGAAGTTGTATATCTTCGATAACTTTCCCATTATATCTGTAATGAATATACGGAAATGACGGTCTGATGGGGCACTGGTATCAGCATTGCGATAGAAAAAATATGAGGTAATTGTTGGAATCACACTCCGGTGTTTCGGAAGTGGCTGTGTTTCTAGTTTCCGTTTAACTAGATATGGATCCGCCTTAAATGCAAACCTACGTGACCGTGGAAACAAAGAACAGAATATAGTTTCACTCTTATGTATGCTACGGTCACAAATGTTCGTACGAACGATTCGTTCGTACGAATCTCCCTGTTCGTACAAATTTCAGAGTTCGTAGAGATTCGCAGATGGGGCATAGTTTCTTACGTCCTTCTTACGGAGTTCGTACGAACGCCGTTTAATTGGCAAGAACAACTCAAGACCTTCTTGAGAAACGAAGATTTTCGGTTATACAATGGCCCCAGAGTTCGTACGTTTTTCGTAAGAACGCCTTGTGTTCTTCTTACGTCAGACTTACGCCAATCTTACGAGTTTTTTTTCTCGCAAGGTGGTCGTACGTTTAACTTACGGCATTCACAAGTCATTCGTAAGAAGATCTTACGATTTGTTTTCATATTTGGTCGGGTTGCAAAAAAAGCGCTGCCGTATACTGTCGAAAATTCTATGACTGTTGAAAGTTTGATATTACACGATGACAGTATTGCCAAGAAGACTACAACTGCAACTGCAACTCCATAAAGTGTTTCTTGAACTTGCTGTTAGCATATCTGTTACTTCCTTTATTATAAAAGCAGTCATGTTAACCGAAGAAGTCAACAAGTTTTTGCTCTGTGGTGGCATCAAAGTCATAGGACTACTTCTCCTTTCTTAGTTTCCCCGTTACCTCATCTTCAGCGCCGTCAAACTGCCGTCTTGATGGTTCTCCCTCCTTCTCTTCGTCGTCATCTTCCACCGCCTCCTCCCGGTCGCTTCCGATATGGCCCTCATTTCTTGATATCAGGCGCGCCGAAAGCAGTTTGGGATTGAGGTGGCAAAAACTACAGGGGGCTCACCTTCCAGGGGCAGTGGCGTAATGAGCAAAATCGTTTGGAGGAGGGGGGGGGGCAGAAGGAAAATTTGCATCACCACCACTTCTAGGGCCTACATGTTACATGCAGGCCCCACGGAACATTTTTCAAAGTGGAGTATTAACGATCAGGTTAGAGTGTAGCGAGCGTAGCGTAAATTGGCGTGGGGTCCGGGGGCTTTGCAGCGGCGGGGGTCAAGGGACTAAGCCCCCGGAAGCTCATGTTTTTTAGAGATTAAATTGCGGTCAGATAAGCATATTTAGATACCTTTTTGTGTCACTGGCAGGTCACTAATTGTCGGGGGTTCCAGGGAGCAGAGCCCACGGAAGCTCAGGGGTTTTAGGTATTCAATTACGGTCAGATGAGCATCCAGGGGGCCCACCTTAGGGCCCTTGGTGGGGTTCAGGGGGAAGAGCCCCTGGAAGCTCAAAGGTTGTAGGTATTCAAGTACGGTCAGATAAGCATCCAGGGGGCTGTCTTAGGGCCCTTGATGGGGTCCACTGGGCAGAGCCCCTGGAAGCTCAAAGGTTTTCGGCATCTAATTACGGTCAGATGAGCATATTTTGATATCTCATTTGTGACATTGGTAGGTCACACATTTTGTTCTCTCTTCTCTTCTTTCCTTTCCTCTTTTTTAAAAAAGTGAGGGGGGCTCGAGCCCCGAGCCCCGCCGTTCTGCAGGCCCTGACATGAAGGCTTCTAAATAAGTATATTTTTATGCCCAGCTGTTAATTTGGGAATTAGTAATTTTCAAACAAACGCATAAAAAGATATGATTTACAAAAAAATTGAGAAAAATACCGGAAAATCATGTCATTTCAGCAACGTTGGTAAATCACTGGTATCGAATTAGAAATACCCCCGCCCATTAGTACGCCAGTGTTCAGGGGCTCATGTCTTCTCATCACTATAATAAAACAAAACAAAACTTTCCCATCCTCTTACAATATTTCCACGATATGCGCAAATCGCATATATTATAAAAACCTCCATTGATAAAATGTAGGAGCAAGCGGAATGTATACGAAATTTAATCCCTGTTAACTTTCCTTTTCTTTCAATGGAATATAATTTATATGTGATTCAATTCAGGTTTTGTTCTTTTTTATATTCTTTTTGGTTAAAAATACAAACCATCTTTACTCCTTTAATGCTTTTTTATATGGGTGGGAGGGGGGGCGAATGCCCCCCTGCCCCACCCCCCCCCCCCCCACCTCCGGCGCCTCTGCTTGATATTGTTGTTGCTGCTCTCCTCCTCTTTCTCCTTCCTCCTCATCTCTTTCCTTACGTTTGTTTCCCTTCCCTCTCTTCCCTCTAACAGATTTCCCCTTTGGTCCCATATTTCTTCGACAGGAGATGCACCCTCGACGAACACTATGAACAGAGTGAGGCTTTATAGCCGTTAAAACTCAACATTTGCATAAATTGTGTACGTACACCTTACGAGCACCTTACGAATGTCTTACGAACGCCAGGAGTCATTCGTACGAAGACCATAAGAATCTCCGCTCGTAAGGCGTTCTTAAGAACGCCGTAAGAGCCCTCTATGAACAACTTGAGGCGTTCTTACGGTCATCGTAATAATTTGAAGCTTCTAGAATTGTCCCCTCGACCCTACGAAATGTACGAAGATCTTGCGTGGTTCTTACGATGTAATTACGGCGTTCGTACGGCCGCCTTACGAAGAGAGGGTTTCGTACGATGTTAAAAAAAATCTTGGACAAGACCATCGACCAATCTGCGTTCTTACGAACGGTCTACGAACGGTGTACGAGCGCTTGTTTCGTACGGCCTTCTTAAGAAGATCTTACGAAATGGTCTGAAAATCGTTCGTACGGCGTTCGTAGCAGCCCGTAAGGGTATTTGTGACCAAGGCATAACCTATTCATATTTTCTTTCTTTTTTCTTCATTTAATTTACCTAAAAGTTTTCGCTCTCCGTTTAGCCAAATCCGTATAAATCAAGTTTTTTAAATTGAAATAATGACGAATATAAATAAATATTTATAAAAGAAGTGGTAGCTGGAGCGTTTGCACTAACAAGCTGAACAGTCCTTCGTCATTTTATATGCTGTTTGAATCATCATAGTAAATAGAAAAGCGTGAGCTATCATGCCAGTAAAACCTATCTAGGCAATTATGATCGCTTCTTAATAAAGTGAGGTTGAATGTGCGTTTCATTATTATGTACCACATGTGAGTATGCTAGGCCTCTGATTGGTCAAACCTGCCGACATGGAGTTCGCTACTGACTACTGTGCGTTGGATGATGGATACGTGCAGTGGAACACACAACATGCTCTAAGAAGAATGGATTCACAATTTCACATAAAGTAAACTTATTTGGACAGACATTGTTTGGTGAAATATCTCTTTTTGAGAAATTACACTGGGGATGCGGTATACAAAAAAAATAATGACTATACTTATTTTCGAGTCAAGGTTATAACTATTGCTCCACGATGATATCTCGATAATGATTATTAAACTGCTGGTAATAATACAAAGAAAAGAATATGTTGACAACTTTCAGAAAAACTCGAGATCACCCTCTGACCTTGAGCAATAGTTTTTAACAATGACCCTCAAATATTATGAAGATACATGTATTGTACAATTCAGCCTCCGGGTTTCGATACAATATTTTTTTTGATAAAGCCTACCAATTATATTAACATTATACTCAGCTTGAAGAAATTGTTTACTTGTCTCCTTTGTATTTAAGCAGTATGTGAAAGTCTTTGTTTCTTGAAGATGAAGTTGTATATCTTCGATAACTTTCCCACTATATCTGTAATGAATATACGGAAATGACGGTCTAGTGG
>JAVYIG010017616.1:22500-25201 GCA_035222895.1 Strongylocentrotus droebachiensis | reverse complement strand
GGGGGGGGGTGTTTCAAGTTGGACTTGACAATTATGGAAAGCTGTTAGCATCTATGAAAATATTTTGTAAAATTTATTTTTAAAAGGAATTAAATGTCGATTCAAATCATTCATATTTTCTATTATCAAGGTGATTTCATGTTCTTGATGTGGAATTTATAAAAAGTCTTAAATACTTGAATTCTTGCTTTTGAACATATTTTATTTTAAGGCAACAAAAGGTTCTCCATAATTTTTAAGTCCAACTTAGAGTTAAGTTTGACTTAGGATCTTTGTGAAACAGCCCCCTGGACAGAGAGGATGAACACAGGAGCAAATAATCCTTCTTCTTCTTTTGGGGAGCAAATATTTTAATTGTGATTGATTTTGTTTGAATGTTTACCGTAAATAACATAAAGTTACATAAAAGTTTAAAGGTAATACAAAGTTTTGGGAAATTTTGAAAATTGGCTGGAAATAATTCTTTACAATTTTGATATTTCGGATGCCCCTGTGGATGTATTATAATACCTAGAAAATTCAGCCCCTTAAACACTTCAGCATTCGAGAAATATTAATATAAAAATTTACCGGTGCTCCCGGTAAATTTTGATAAATTTCAAAAAGCGCCTACGGCCATACGATGGTAGCTGCGGCCATGAATATCTCAGAATATGTTAGTTGTGATATATAATTTCCAAATGGGAATAGCTAATCGGTCGATTTTAGTCGAGAAACATTGTTTTATAGCTTAATTAATATCTTGACCTTGAGAGGGAGCTATACAACATAAAGAGTGTATTATTTACAATTTTATAATTTTAGACTCAATTTCAACCGTGACAACAATCACTGAATATTTTAGGATCGCATATGCTTCCAATTTGTTTCATTTGAACCAAATTCATGACCCCATACCAAAACTTTGTATTACCTTTAAAATAATCAAGACATAAGGGAAAACTGACCATATACTGCAGGGATTGGTGAAACTCTGGCGATTCTTTTGGCAGCATACCCAAGATAATTTCTCTAGTGATTGATTGCACCTGTTGCACTTTGTGTAGATTGTTGTGGATTGCTGTAAAAACAAAGACAAAGTTAAAGTGACTCTGTAACATTTTCCTCAGATTCTGAAACACAATCCTGGATTTAGCTCATGCTGCAATCATAATTATAGACTTTTAAGGTCAGTCAGGAATCCCATGACTTTTACAAGCCGATCGCCTGATTATCAAGATATTTATGATTGGAAATCAAAATTTCTAAATTTGTTTTCCTAATGGTTTTCTTAACACTACAGTATATTCGGGGAAATGTGTATGGTAAATCAGTCACTCAAAGATTTTTCACTTTTTTGAGGCACTTCATGATCATTTAAATTTTTTAGAGCTTCAATATTACACCATATCACAGACACTGATAACAGATAGGGCCGTGCATCTCAGATTTAACATTGTTAAACGATGCTTTTAAAGCTTTGGTTGCTTTCTTTGCCTCTCTGCACGGTCGCTCATTTGCCACATGTGCACTTTTGCACAAACATTAAGCACTAATTGAGGGAATGATTGCATTGGTAGCAAAAGTAAATTGGAAGGAAATATGTTGAATATAGTCTCATGTTGTTCTCCTTGAATGAAAACATATACGAACAAGATCATTGGTATTCTATCCATGATTTCCGGGAAATTGTACTGTTAAAGCCTATCTGCACTAGTTTGGCCAGGAGGGATTGGACCTCCCTGCATGGTCACTGATAGGTGGTTATCTCATCAAATCAGCTCTTAGTTAACATAAGAATAAGGGGACCATGGGGGACCAACGGTCACTGTTTATTCAGTGGAAGTTTCGTTGGATTCTGTGAGAATTTATGTTCTATATTTACCAGAACTTAAGTTTATCTTTAACATGATGGAGGCTCTGATCAACAAAAGTCAACCAAATGAAGACAAACATTGAAAGGAATACCTACATGTACCAGGGGAGTGTTTCACAAAGACTAAGATTAACTTTAAGTTGGACTTAACTATGGCAGGCTGTTCATGCCACTGTTTGCTCTCACCAATTACTGGCATTGGTCTTTTTAAAGGGACGTATAAACCAAGGTCACAAATCTACAGAATTTACATTTTTTGATAGTTCATTATTGAAAGAAAAAAATATTATCTAAAGATCACAATTGAGAGACCAATGGTGAGAGCAACCAGTGACAAGAATGGCCTGCCATAGTTAAGTCCAACTTTAAGTCGATCTTAGTCTTTGTGAAACACTCCCCTGGTACATGTAGATATTTCAAGGGGGTGCATACCTGGTTTAAGATCTCAATCGCAGGGTGTTTACTGAGTTTGATGACTTGGTTGGAAACACACCACAGCTTAAATCGACTCAGAAGATCTATACACAGGAGCAAGCAAGGAAACAAGAATATAATTAACACACAATTAACAACTTAATTATTCAAACCTTTACCAAGGTTTGTAATTTTTGAAGTACCCGGTATGTGAAAAAAGATTTTTCCTGGTTTATATTTCTTGAAAGTGTGACACATTACATCTTACATCTAAAAGTATTCAACAAAGGCCCTAATTCAACCAGTCCGCCTTTCATTCTTGAGGTACGAAAAACAAAAAAAAATCATTAACTTTACCAGGGGTATGCATAATTTAGTTGATAACTGTACATGTACCACTGATAACGAGAACTAAAATCAATTAAAAGCTAA
>JAVYIG010017616.1:0-17500 GCA_035222895.1 Strongylocentrotus droebachiensis | reverse complement strand
TTGCGATTGATTTGGATCAATCGCAACTCATTTATAAGATGGGGCCCTGGCAGGTGTCAGTCTTGCTGGTATGACTGGGGTATTACTTCTTTTAGACAAAATCACCCATTTATCAAAGTTAGTGTTCGATTGCTGTGATGTGAAAGCTTCTTCGGAGCTAGCGCCATCTATGATGGGGGTTTGATGAAGATTGAAGAATGCATCCAGTGAAAGCTAACCTGGGGAGTGTTTTACAAAGACTAAGATCAACTTTAAGTTAGACTCAACTATGGCAGGCTGTTCATGCCACTGTTTGCTCTCACCATTTACTGACGTTGGTCTCTCAAAGGATGTACAAACCATGGTCCCAAATCTACAGAATTTACATTTTTATTAATTATTGAAGAAGAAAAAAAAATCCAACTTTGGGTGTACGTTGCTCGGTTAAAAAAAACTTGAAAATTAGAGAAAAACATTTATGATGTACATGTACCATGTAGATTGGGTGTAAAATTTGGAGATCTCAGCTTTCAAAAACTGATAAACTTCTCAGTCCAAGTTCTTTTAAACCTTCATTTACATGTCTCTGTTTCTCTCATGTTCCTGTTTCTCTCATGTTTCTGCTCTCTCTCAGATTTTTTCTCTTAAAACGGGTATCATAATATATATCAATGAAATAATAAAAACATAGTCTTCCTTAACAGGTGGCTGCTATGGACGGACTGGCTGTACCGGTACTCTATTTTAGAATTAATTGTGTTTTCCTTATCTGAGCTTTCTCAACTTGTTCAATATGTTAGAATGCATTAAAGTTACTATAAATCGAAACACTGTATAATTATACTTACACAACAGGAGACTCTGGTCGAATCCTATCCTGCAACCTGTCTGGAGAGGGCGGTCTTCAAGAAAGAAATGACAAAACACAGAGGGAATTTATCACAAAAAAGCATTATTATTGAATGTTTCTGTTGACGACAGTTGGCGTATTTGTAGAGGGAGCTTATTCCAGAGTTTTGGACCCATTGCAGAGAAAGCCCGATCGCCCCAAGCAAGTTTTATTCTGGGTGTATTAAGTAATAGTGTGTCTGATGAGGAGCGAAGACTTTGTGTGGGGTTGTATTTTGAAACAGAGTTGCTCAGGTATGTAGGGGAAGAAAGAATAAACTGAATGATGAACTAGTAACATAATTTTAAAAATAATCCTTCAAATTACAACTGAAAACTTATTTGTTTCTTTCGTTGTAAATATTGTAATATTTTCATTTGCCATGTCTAGGAGAATTTCAAATTTTGTTTTTCGGTTTATTGTTGTTTTTCTTTCTTATGTCTGTTACATGTCCTTTTCTCTAAGCGCCATGAGCACCGAAAGGTGGACCTGTGCGCTATACAAGCAGCCACTATTACGGTATTATTATTATTATTATTATCACAGAATTGGTCAAGGTGGAGAGGAATTTAACTATTTCTCCAGGAAATTGTGATTTTCCAACAATATGGTAAACATTTTTGTGTTGAAAAGCAGTTTTACCCTTGAACATATACGCAACAGTGAAACTGCAATATGACATTTTTGTAATGTATCCAAATCTAATGCATACATGTATGTCTTGGTGAAGAGCCTCGGTACAAAATCCTTTCATTCACCTGTTAAAATAATAGTGTTTCAATAGTCAGAATACAAATTGAATATATTACCTGTTGTTAAGTCACAATGTTTGTCCTATCTAGCAACAACTATTAGGCAATTCATATTCTGACTATTGAGACACTGCACAAAGATATATGCATTAAATTTGGTTACATTTTGAAAATGGCATAATGAGCTTACATATTCTCAGGCACCTTGGGATATTTTTTAAAAATTAAATATTAATAAAGTCATACTGTCATAAAGTCATTCACTTATTACATGACAGGTGCATTTTAAATGGATAGAAGAGTTACCAAAATTACAGCTTATTTAGTCCATATCTACAGTATCAACTCAATATTGATTGACTCTTTATACATGTACACCACACAAGTAATCTCCCTTTGCGACACTATATTTATCATCAGACAAAAATACCTAATGGCCCGGTCCCACTGGCCGATGGACACAAAACGTATGCATAAAGGACGCAGCGGACGAGCAAAATTTTGGGGATGGCTCCATTCGTTTTCATCCGCTCCAGAAATGGACAAAATTTGCGAAAATTTGCGAAAACAGAACGGAAAATAACGGACGTGGGTAGTATGTAGCGGGGATGTTAAACGGATGTTCATCGGAAGCCTAGCGGATGAAAACGGATGGAAGTGGATGACAGCTTTGAATACTTTATATACGAGATGCATACGCTTACATCCTTTCTATTTCCGTGCTACTAACGATGTATAGACGTTCCATGTACCTTATCTTTCCTCCCTCTTTCCATTTTCAGCTGCAGCGGATGTGAGTTGCGAGGATGCCCAGAGGATGCAGAGAGGATACAGCGGATGTTTAACGGATGATAACGGACATAGAACGTTTGTTGCTCGTATTTGTCGCGGATTTTCATCGTACACGGCGGAAGTTCATCCATTCTAAAAGTTTTGTGCAGCTCAAAACTTTTTGCGCGGATGAAATCACAGTGGACGGATGCTCGATGGATAGAGCGTATGAAACATGTATGCAATAAGTACACAACAGATGCATAGCGTTTTCCAACGGATGGCAAGATTTGTTTAAGTTTTACATCCTCTTTGCATCCGTAAGTGCAGTGGGACCGGGGAGGTGTTTCACAAAGATCCTAAGTTGAACTTATCTCTAAGTTGGACTTAAAAATTATGGACAGCCATTGGAGTCTTAAAATGAAATATATTCAGAAGCAGAAATTCAAGTATTTTAGACTTTTTATAAATTCCACATCAAGAACATGAAATCTCCCATGATAATAGAAAATATAAATGATTTGAATCAACATTTTATGCCTTTTAAAATACCTTTAACAATATATTTTCAATGATGCTAATGGCTTTCCATATTTTTTAAGTCCAACTTAGAGTTAAGTTCTACTTAGGATCTTTGTGAAACACCCCCCAGGCCTTCAAGATTGATTAACTGATTCACATGCAAGATTAATTTATACCGGTGATAATAGGGTTGTCATGGAGCTAAACAAGACTGGGAATGGGTTATTCTGCAAAGCCATTGTGTTGCACAAAGCTATTCCCCCTCAATTAGTGCCTATTTTCTGTGCAAAATTGCATGTGTGGCAAAACAAGCCACAATGCAGAGACGGGAAGAAAGTAACCGAATTAGTAAACAGAAGAACATCTACCCTGTTAAAATCAAACACCAAAGTTACTATAGAACATAGTAGTGAGCAATTTACCTATCTTGTATTTCATGTCGTTGCCCAAATGCTTCTGTCGGTAGACCGGCGTAGTCATTCCACTCCGGCATCTCATCGCCATAGCGACCAAACACACCTCCTTCCTCTTCTTCTTCCTCCTCTTCCTCCTCCTCCCCTTCCCCAAGTGGGAAGTAGAAGTCCACCGCGCCGTCGTGCGAGCAGTGGCGTCGCTTGCCGCGAGTCGGTGCTCCGTAGGAGGGATGATCATGCTCGCTGTCACTCACGATGGACTCGTTGTCGTCGGTTACGCCGGTGGAGTCGATGGCGCTGGATGCGGTTGGGTTCATGAAGTCATGATGGGAGGGGAGGTGGTTGAGAGCAAACTGAGGAGCAGAGATGTCTACAAAATACACAAAAATTATAATAATAATAGTAACATTGGTTTAGCCCTTAAAGCTTATCTGTACTACATGTAGTTTATAGGAGGGATTAGAGCACCCTGAACAGGTGGCTATCTCATCAACTCAGCTCTCAAACAACATAAGAAAAAGAGGATCATGAGGGACCAATGGTCACCGATTAGGCATTGTTTTCTATAAAGAGGGAGCAAGGTAGCTACAAGTAGGACAGTGTAGCTTTAATACTACGTTTCTAAGTGCTTTAAAATGCAATTATCATTACCCTGGTCATTCTATTGCTAAGCAGCAAATGATAGTGCACATGCCCCACTCCCTGGGGAATATTCCAGCCTGACACAAGCGCCAATCCACATTTAATGATGGCATCCTAATGGGTAACAGTTTAACATCTGGGTGGAGAGTTTCAAAGGTAGATTAATGTCTTGCCAAAGGATATTACTGCTGCAGTGGGACTCGAACCACGAACCATGTGATCCACAGTCCGGTAACGCATCCACTAGACCATGACACCTCTATATTCAATGACATAGCAAGTTCATCTAAGGAATTTGACTGGGGGATTCCCAAAATTTACGAAATCAGCTTAAATCTACTTAAGACAATACCGGTAATTCTGAATTACATATGTCCTAAAATAGGAAATGCATACATGTACATTAAAATCAGCCCCATTGTTACAAGTATATGCACAAGAACAAGATAGTAGGTAAAATATCCATCTTCAAAAATAATATCATTCTGAAAAGAAAAATGTTAAAAGTACCTGTAGTTAATTCTAACCAGTAAAAGATTCTTAATAAAAAGGACTGACTGCATTCTTTTTTCCAGAGATGCCATGATTTTCAAATTTTAAATCATGAATACGATACTGATATTGTGATATATAAAAGGATGATCTAACATTTGCTAGAGAGTCACAATTACTGCCGATTTTGTCACAGGTTTAGGGTTAGGATTAGAGATGCAGGTCAGCTTTAGGTTAGGTTTAGTGGTAGGGTTAGGGCTATAATGTAGTGTTGAGTCTAGGATTTCATTAGCTCTTATCATGCCACAGGGCTAATCCCCAATGTGCCAAGCTCCAAATCCCCCCATGCCAACTTTATTTTGAGATAATCTGATTAACGCGATGGTTCTATGAATAGCGCATGCGAAACACACTGCACAGTCCAATGAGCATGAACAATAACTGCTTTTACGAATGCCTGCAAGCATGCACAAGGCAGTGAAGCAATGGCTTGCTCGCATGTACAAAGCACTATAATGGTTGCGTGCATGCAGCCTTATGGCAGGCTATGAGTTAGTGTAGGAAATCGACTCCATATTAACCATAACAAGAATAAGTGTCGTACAACCTATATTTAGATCAAGTTCAAGTTCAGTTTATTTTCACATCCAATGTTTGACTTACCCTTATCTGAATCATTGGCCTCTGTTGGGGGAATCCCCTTGTTGGTATAGACAGGGGGCGTGGCACTGGTGGTGTCTGTGCAGTAGAATAACCTCAACATTCGCCATGTCTGAGCAATCTAGTTATGACGAACAAGGTAAAGACATCACGTGGTGAGTAAAAATGGAAGAGCAGTTTGGTAGAAAGAGAATGGTAAGAGAGAGAGAGAGAGGGGAGTGGAGAGAGAGCGAGATAGAGAGGGGTGAGAAATTTAGAAACTGATGGAGTGAAAGAATTTAAAATATTTTAGCAAAGAATAAGAATTAAGACTAGAGAAAGTGAACAAAAAGGAACAGATTAGAAAGAAGAGAGGAAAGAAAGCTCAATTTTGGAGAGGCTCTAATTACCCTCTTTGAATGTAAAGGAAAATGTAAATGACACAAAATCTCATGAAATCTCCTAGAAACAATATCAAATACATGTACTGGTAAATTCCAACCATTACACGTTTATTTAGTCTTCTATCTTAAAAATAATCAATATCTTGCATTTAGGCTTTCATTTTATGTCTCTTCAATACAGTATCCAGCATCTTTTAAGCATGCTGATTGTTCCATGTGTTTGAACACCTAAACAAAATGACATGGATAAAAGGCAAGACAAAGTGCAAAAACTATAAGCTAAAAAAGATAACCAACAGTCTTTTTCAAGGCTTTACCAACAGTCCTTTACAGGACCACACACACTCGAGAAAGAAAGATTACAGAGAGTCCTTTTCAGGACTCCCCAATCCTCCACCCTCTCTCACACGGTGCAACGGCAAGCCTACCGTATATCTACATCACCATGCAAGCCAATACCGGGTACTTTATAATAAATTGCACATCATGCAGTTAGTAACAATCATAATTTCTTCTACGAGTCTTGGTGCATGAAATGGCTCAGTTCTTAAAGGTATAGACCAGTTTTGGAAATGCTCCCCTCTTAAAAAATTAAATGGAAGCTCTTATTACCAATCATGTGAAAGAATATGTTTTGACTAATACGTGATGATACAAATTTTGCTGGGAAACGGCCTACTAATTGATATATTTGGTAAATTATCATATCGATCCGGCCTGGATAGATATCGCGTAGTCCCATATATATCTTTCTATGTACAGTGCTTGTAACTTTACCAAGACCGGGCCAAATTTCTTATCATTTTGATGATTCCAGAACCTTGCAGTACACACCAATACTTATATGCTAGATGATCAACCTTTTCTGATCGATTCCAAAACATTTCTTTCACAAGGCAATCGCATGACCAGAACTGGTCTATACCTTTAAGACCCCCACCTCCATGAAACTAACCTGATGTCTGCCGAGGTCCATTGCCACCTGTGCGTTGTGTTCACACAGCTCAGGGAAAGGCTTGCCCGTCAAGATGTACCGTTTAGCGCTCTTGATGAAGGACTCGGAAAACTGGAAAAGGACAAAAAACAGAAACCATGAGGATTGTTTCCCGATTAGAGCCTTTATTGATGAAGCACAATATGTCACAAGTGCTATTTAATTTTGTTGTATTATTATTAATTTTGAGTTGGTGAACGGGAGATCCAATAAACTGTCAGTCGTGGGGAAAGTTTAGTTGTCTTTTGTTCATATTTTGCTGCTTTGAGTATTCGTGTGTTGTATGAGGTAAGAGGGTGAATATTAAAACACATACATTGTAGAACCCTCTCGTAATACCAGTCATCAACTTTATCTGCAAAATTCATTAATAATAATCTGCATTTATAAAGTGCATTATACAAAATACCGTCTCTAAACACTTTACAGATATTATTATCCGGTCATCGGATACATTCACGCACAATGTGCATCATCTCCACTCCCTGGAAGTATTCCTACCATGTGGTCACCGTGAGGGCATATGACAGTTACTATAAACACAAAGGCTTTTGTCATCCTACCAGGTTCCCATTTCTTTCCTGGGTATGGAGTGGCAAATGTAGAGCAATGCCTTGCCAAATGACATTCGCTGCACATCTTAAGATCATCGAGACCTTACCTTGACCTCCTTCTGTTCGTGAACCAACAAGCTGCTCTCGTAGCGCTCATACTGCTCAGAGACCTCCGGAGTCCTGCGGAATCTCATGGGAAAGTTGGTGGAGGCGTAGTTCTGCTGCGACTGCATGCTGGTTCGGGCGGAGCTCTTGTTGAAGGCGTGGCAGACATCATCGTAGATGCTCATAGACACTCCTACTGGGTTCTGGAAATGATTCAGAGATACGGCATTCATTGAAATGGTGTTAAAGGTATTGACCAGTTTTGGAAACGCCCCTTCTAAAAAGAAATGAAATGGAAGCTCTTTTTACCAATCATGTGAAAGAATATTTTTTGACTAATACGTGATGATACAAATTTTGCTGTGAAACCTCCTACTAATTGATATATTTGGTAAATTATCATATCTATCCGGCCTGGATAGATATTGCGAATGCACTTCAACATTGAACATTTGGGCATATATTTCTGTTTTTTTGTGAATTTAGGTTGAAGTTTGGCAATATTTAAACAATATTGAATGGATATTTTGCACCCAAAATCCTTGGACCGCAATTTAAGCACTACCGGTCTATATCCTCTCTTTTCTGTATTATGATAGGGTTATACCAGGGGTGATAGTGAGCACTAAAAAAAAAAAAAGTTTTTTTTTGTTTTCCCCTCAACCACGCCCCCCTTGAGTAAAAAAAAAAAAAAAAGAGGATTCGCGGGGAAAAAATGGCATCTTACAACATTCCCCCCTTTTGAGTAAGAAAATTGGGAAAAAATTGGGGGAAAAATAGGGGAGAATAGAGAAAATAAAGGGGAAATCGGGATAACATAGGGAAGAAGAAAAAAAAATCTGGTAAAAAAAAAAAAAAAAAAAAAAAATCAGGAAACAAGATTTAAATCGGTTTTTATCAGGCCTGTTATACATCTATAATCTTACAGCACTCTCAGCAGGTCTCTTGGCATCCTTGAACTTGTGTTGGAAGAGCATGGAGTCTTTGCTTCCACTCAGAAACACATGGGGGTCCTGTCTCCAAGCTATACCTACAGAACAAAACAAAAATATTGACAATTCAAGGCATCGTTTAACAATGTTAAATCTTAGATGCATGGCCCTACGTGTTATCAGTGTCTGCGATTCAAAATGATCATGAAGTGCCTCAAAACAGTAAAAAATCTTTGAGAGACCGGTCTTGCCATACTCATTTTCCCCAATAGACTGTGGTGTTATCAAAACCGTTAGGAAACGAAAAATGAAATTTTGATTTACAATCATAAATATTTTGATAATCAGACAGGGGATTGGCTTGTAAAAGTAAAGGGATTCCTGACTGACCTAAAGCTTTATAATTGTGATTGCAGCATGAGCTAAATCCAGGATTTTGTTTCAGAATCTGAGGCAATGCACCTCTCAAATTTGAATAAGGGCACTCATCGGAGATGAAAAGGAAAACTTGTAAGAATGAAAAGAGGGCAAGTACACATATTTGAAAGCCTTCATCTATGGCTGTACCGTGCATCAATTTATCTCTTTTAGGCGTACCTTTAAAAATATGCTGCACTAACCAGTGACAACCTCCTTGTGTTCTTTGAAAACAGGGAGAGGCAAGTAGGAGCATCGGATGTTATTTTTGTTCCAGAGTTTATAAATATTGGATACCAAATTGAAATGTTATGCAGCATCTTTTAACCCTGTTTTTAAAAACATTTCCTGTGCTTACCTGTGACAATATCTTTGTGTTCCTCGAAAACGGCGAAGGGCATGTAGGAGCGCCGGACATCCCAGACGCAGATGGTGTGGTCCACCACCCCACTGCAGCTGGCTATGTGGTACTTCTTTTCTGGGCGCCACTTGATGTGGTTGACAGAAGCAATGGCGTAGATGGTGTACTCCGGTTCCAGGACGTTTCCATGGCCTTCCCATCGCCAAATCTAAAAGAGAGATCAACTTCAGGACATGATATTCTGTTCCATTCGTACAACTCTCTGTAGCTTGATATGATGTAAATGTATTATGCATTTTCATGTAATACGAGGAGGTAATTTCATGTAATTTGAGGAGGCGCGATAGCTCAGTTGGTAGAGCAGTGGTCTCGTAAACCGCCGACCCGGGTTGGAAACCAACAAGGCGATGTGCTAGTGCCCTTTGGTAAGGCATTAATCCTCATTACCAGGTCCCTCGGAGAGGACCTAAAGCCGTCGGTCCTCTGGTTGCTTACTAACAAGCATTTATGCTTTCCTAGCAGTCAGGTGAATGTGACTCTTGTTCTATGTGATGGAGCTGAATATCCGAGGGCAACACTGATTCGATTCACTTTTTCAGCTTTTGTCAAATGTGTAACAATATGTTATTTTGATTTTTGATTTGATGAATAAAATGATAATAATGATGATTAAAACGTTGATGACGAATGATGATCACTGTTATCATCATCTTCATTATCATCATCATCATCATCATATTAATCATAACAATAAACTAATCTTGAATTCCGGTAATGACAGAAATTAAATTTTCACAGAATCAAAAAAAAATTACACTGACTACGAGCAAAGAGAGATATCAAGCAGTCCAACACATGCACACAGCATGCAGTCTCTTATGATCAAAAGTAAACTTCAGTAAATCCCCAGTCAATTTTCAGTAACATTTCTTCTGTTTGTTTACATTTTATTGGTCCAGGGGTGTGTTTCACAAAGATCCTATGTTGGACTTACAATTATGGAAAGCCGTAAGCATCAATGAAAACATTTTGTAAAAGTTGTTTTAAAAGGCATAAAATCTTGATTCAAATGATTAATATTTTCGATTATCGAGGAGATTTCATGTTATTGATGTGGAATTTATAAAAAGTCTAAAATACTTGAATTTTTGCTTTTGAATATATTTTATTCCAAGGCTACAAATGGCTCTCCATAATTTTTAAGTCTAACTTGGAGTTTAGTTCGACTTGGGATCTTTGTTAAACACCCCCCAGATTACCCATCAACTGCATGATGTGCAATTTAAAATAATTTTAAACTCGTTTCCAAGAAATTGTGAGATTATGGATAACAAGCACAAATAACTCCAAAACACATTTTCATAATCACCGTACATTGAATTATTACACATGCAATGGACGAAAAATAAATAAACCAACCTTAATAATCTTATCTCTGCCGCAAGTTGCGATCCATTTACTCTCTTCTGGATGCCAGTCCAGGCTGAAGGCCGGTCCGTTGTGACCAGGAAAATCCAGCAACACCTTGTCTGGAACTCTGTAGTCCCAGAACTACAAGAGAGACAGAGATGCAGGACAATTTAATGGCACTGTCCTCAGCAAAGATTTGTTATGTCTTCATGTATATCAAAAAGTTTTGATAATTATAATAGTAATAATAATAGTGGAGTCTTGTATGGCGGTCATGTCTGGCACACCTTCACTCCTGGTGCTCCATTATTATAATTACCCTGGCTTTAGCACGGCTGCCATTACGGCGCTCAAGTATTTCAAGGAATTTATTCCTGCCAGGTACCCATTTACCTCACCCGGGTGGAGACTGGCAATCGTAGATTAATGTCTTGCCAAAGGACATTAGTGCTGCAACAAGGATTCAAACCCCATACCTTGTGGTTCACAGACCGGAGAGACTTGTCCACTGGACCACAACATCTCTGATATCAACACTAAATGAACATAACTGAACTGAATTGGACAGACATGTCTGTAGATTCTGTACAGTGAACCTTTAGTGGTTGACGGTTTCTGATTACAGTCTTGTCTATCACGTGTCTGTCCTTCTTGTAAGTACCTTCTGGTAGCTGCGAGAACATGGTCGTATTTTGAAGAGATTCGCCGGAAAAATAACGATGTTTTAATGACGTCACTATATGGACCAACACTGCCCAAGCAGACGATATCCCATAGAGAATGAACATAATTGCAAAGCTAATATTTGTCAAATTATAATGAGTTTAGTGTATATAAATTTAATGGCATGTCAAACCATTCAAAAGGGGATATGACCTGATTCTGATAACTAAAATCTTTTGCTTGTAAATACACAGGATAGGGGTTAATTAACAATCAAAGAAACCAGACTTTCAAATTGAAAAACCCCCGGAATGATATTTAAGGACGGCATTTGTTCCCTCTTGAAACGCTGAACGTACCGCGGTGTGTGCAGCTGAATATACAATGGCGTCTTATTTTGTTTACAAGCGACAGATTCCTTTATTTTTGTATCGCTGCATTTGTCATAAAAATAAAAACATGCGCGGGGTTTAGAGTGAGGCAATATATTATATATTTAGCCTGACGGTAGTGAAGTAATGGGAAAGAACTCAAGAGAAGTTGAAAACACAGGCACTGAAAATGTGTGAGATGTCATGGGACATCGTCTGCTTGTGCAAGTCATGTCATTACTGTGATCTTACACATCTCAGCAAGGTTCGGGGGACCCTTCAGGTCATATGCCGGGGCTGCATTTAAACGTTTTTTAATTTATAATAATCACTACTTCAAATGTTTCCAAGCATTGAATTTTGATAACCTTGTCGAATCAAAGTTTCAACTTTGCTATAATGAAAATAAAGTTAGTTTTTAAAATTAATGAATATCTACTTTAACCTAACAATAGTCCTGTATAGAGCAAACATATTTCAAAATTGTCTGTACCCTATTGTATCTTTTTTCCCCCTAAACCTCTCAGCTTCACAATACACCTATAAAGAAAATGTTTAATACTAGATAGATAATGCAACATGACAGCCCCTGAAAATTTCTCTCCCACAAAACAAAAGTTACACAATCTAATGGGGAGGAACTACACTGACATACCTGTATATGTCCATTGTCCAGCGTGGCTGCCAGTATGAAGTATTGATGTGGACTGCACTGGACATCACGTATGCACTCCGATTGACCGTTCCCGTACGTCGTTTCACATTTATTGGTTCTGAGGTCCTACAAAAGCAAAGGAGAATATACGGATGTAAAAGAAAATGTTAGAGATAATTAACTGGACCACTGAAGAGACTGGACCACTGAAGAGGTTGAACCACTCTCTGGAATAACACAAGTACCAGACCTCTGTGTGAAACAACGGTCTTAGTCTATATCTTGAGTGTGACAACATCTAGATGATCTAGGCCTTGATTGCATAACGGTAATCAAAGACAATGTCGATACTTACAAAGAACTTCATATAGCCATCATTGGACCCACTGAAGAGCATGTACCACTCTCTGGAAAAACACAAGTACCAGACCTCTGTGTGAAACAATGGTCCTAGTCTATATCTTGAGTGTGACAACATCTATACCATCTAGGCTTTGAGTGCAGAATGGTAATCAAAGACAATGTCAAAGCAATCAAACATGCTTTAGTGACCACCTGTATAGAAAGACCACCTGTCTACAAAAACCACATTTTTGTTTCCCTTGAAAATGGTTTCTCATTGAAACATGTACTAAAGGAACCTGTACATAAAGACCACCTGCCTATAAAGACCACTTTTCTTGTCTCCCTCGGGTGGTCTTTATAGACGGGTTTCACTGTACTTACAAAGAACTTCATAGAGCCATCGTTGGACCCGCTGAAGAGCATGTACCACTCCTTGGGATGGAAGGATACCTTGTGGACAGTTCGCTTGTGATCACTGAAGACCTGGTCCATCTTGTTTCCCTGGGGCTTGTTCAGGTCCCATGTGATGACTGCTCCGTTGGTGGCCCCAGTGGCTATCAACTCATCTGATCAAAAGAGGGACCAAAAATGATTACCACACCGACATTGAAAACAATGCAATCAAATCGTAAAGTATATAATCTGACAATAAAAATATTGTTTGAAAAAAATGAGTAAATAGAAACGAATTAATTTTGGGAACAAAATAATTTTTGAAAACTGTTTGTACAATTATGGGAAAATAACCAAAGATAGACCTAAAATAGAAAGTTTTGCTTTCTATCTTAGATTTTTTTTTCCCCCTCAAAATATAACTAAATTGATTACTTGACTCACTTTCAAACTACTAAGAAAAACTTGTACATGTACATGCAGATACATACACCCAACCAACCAAAAATTTACTTTTTTTTTTACGAGGGCTCTTTTCAGATTTTCCCTTAACCCTAATAAGGCCGGGGGGGGCCATTATGGCCCCCCCCCCCCCCCCTCCACGATTTTTCCGATTGCTTGGGAACGCATATGGATGGCGCCCCGCCGCTCGCTGACTTTTTTCTTTTGAGTCTTGCGCAACTTTTAAAATAATTTTTTTTGAAAATCGGACCTACGGTTACAAGGTCACGTGACCTTTTGTCTTTGCATGTCAGCCCGAAAATCGCTCATTTTTGTGATTTGTGTACTAAACATATAGAAAAAATCATTTTTCCTAAAAACAGATCAAACATGGGTTATTGGGTCTTGTTTAAAGTTTAGGTGGTTGTTTTGGGAGTCAAAATAGTTGAATTGTAGTAAGAAATGAAATAAACAACAAAAACAATGAAATACATAAGTTAAACAAATAATGATATACATAAGAAAAGATCAAAACAAGGGATAACATAAGGAATAAGCTGGCTCTTCCAATTTTTTTTGTCGTATTATTATTCAGAATGGTCTAATGAATATATGTAGTGAAAAAGAATGCTTAAATATGAATAATATATGATTTATGGGTAAAAAAATTATTTGCATAAATTACCATAAATATGCAAATGAGTGAATTTTTCAAAAAATTGAAATTATCATACTATTCTATACACTTCACTTGACATGCGTGCAAATTTTCGCGGCAATCGGCCGCTTCGCGGCTGAGATCTTAAGGGGGGCCATAATGCCCCCCCCCCCCACGGCCGTACTAAGACCTCAAATAGCCCGGCCTTTTTAGGGTTAAAAAAATAGCCCCCCTTAATTATTTTGCGGTGGCTATTTTGGAGCTCAGGAGGGCTTTTTTTTTGTAAGGTTGTATTTTTTTAAACATGGTTTTAGTACTTTTACCTACGGTACATAAATTCCAAGCAAAGGCAAATATACATACAAATGTAACGTACATATGTTATGTAGAGTATTGCAGACATTCAGATACCCATGATTTATTCACTTTGTGTTAAACGTGTGGCTTACTATATGATTTACATAAACATGTAACTAAAACTTGTCAAAAGTAGTGTTTTGTTCAACTGTTCATTTGTCATATCATAAGAAAATATTGTCACCGACAGGCAGGCAAGGAATTAAAAAAAATTATGGGGGCTACTTCTCCCCATTGCCTAAAAAAAAACAAGGGGCTTCTTTTGAAAAAAAGGGGGCTACTTTCTTAAAGCCAAATTGTAAGCTGTAACAATAAGTTGTGTTATTCCTTAGCCATCATACTACTGGCAACCAAATTGGTAGGTAATATGTTATTTTGTCTTTTTTTCTGTCCCGAATTGTTATCATGGACAATGCGATCCCATTTTTAAAAAAATGTAACTCCGTTTAAAATTGTGTTATTTATAACTTAAAACCATTAAATGTGAGTGAATATTTTTACTGTGTTGTCCCACATATTACCGATGTATTTGTTATAACGAAACATGCAAAATCATGGCCGTATTTTTTTTCCCCCGTAGATAGACTCTAATTCTAAAGGCCAAGCCAAAGCTAGTGTCATTTCGTAGACAATGACAATGGGCCTGGCATCGTATATAAATAATATAATTTAATTAAACAGTTGTAAGAAAAATACTGAGGTATAGGAACATCATTTATATATTTATATACGTTTTTTATAACAAAATTCAACTTCTGTCTACGAAACTAGCTTCATACCGATTTTACAGGAAAAAAATCTGGCATTGATTTTGCACGTTTCGTTATAACAAATATATCGGTATGTGGGAAAACAGTAAAAATTTGGGTCAGAAAAAAGACAAAATAAACATATTACGTACCAATTTGGTCGCTAGCAGTTCAGCACTCGTCACTCGTAAATACTTATTTGCTTCATACTAGGAGCGTGCGGGGCGGGCACGTGCTGGAGCTGAGCTAGATTCTGTGCACGTGTGTGCAAACTGCGTATGCATTATGGGCACAAAACTATGTACTCCTTATTGGGGGCCTGGCCGGCCAGGAGCTTAGGCGGATACCAATCTAGCTACAGTACGTACGACCGCCGATCTGCTGCAATCACAAAACTTTTGAAATGTTGATGGAAATTTCTAGTTTTGGAGTTGGTAGTTGGAACGGAGATTTCACTCAGACACATTAATAAATTGATTTATTAATTCCTAGGCAATATCAATCATGGCGGGGGCGATTTTTCGTTATATATCAATTTTTTTTTCCGCCCTCGTCTTGATTTTTTACTGTGGCGATTTCAGAGGTTTAGGGGGCGAATCGCCCGTCGCCACCGTGTATTTTTTTTGTTGCACCCAACCTCAGGTCTCTCTCATACACCCCACTCTTAGGTCTCTTTTATCTGCCCTACCCTAACCCCTCTCTGCATCCAATCTCTGCATTATGAATGTAGGCATGATGGCTCAGTGGTAGAGCAGTGGTCTCGAAGCCAAGTCGATGCACTATTGCGCTTTGGTAAGGCATTAATCCTCATTACCAAGTCCCTCATAGTGAAATTGTGAAAGAAACAGTGTGGAATCGACCAGAAAAGGTTGATCATCTGGCATATGTGTGTGTATGGCAAGGTTTCTAGAATCATCACAATGATAAGAAATTTGGCCAAGTCTTGGTAAAGTTACAAGCACTGTACACAGAAGGATGTATATGGGACTACACGAACACGTGGCGTAAAAATCCGTCCCGATTTTTTACGATGTTACATGCCATATTTAGAATATGAAGGCATTTGAAGAGCCATACTTTTTAGGGAACATGTTTTATCTTATTTTTCACCTCTTCCCAGAACTCAACCTTCTCTTTAAAGCCGTTGATCCCCTGGTTGCTTACAGTACTTACAAGCAGCGCTCAAAATACACGGGGGCGGTGGGCGATTCGCCCCCGTGAGCTACATAATCGCCCCGTCAGGTTGCTCACGGGGGCGATTGCAAAATTAAAAATCGCCCCCGTGGAATTATAAAATAAAGATTATCTTTTCTGTTATAACTTTAACACAATATTGAGTTTCAATTTTCAAACCTTAAACCAATGAAATGGAACTTAGATTAGCGTGCAAGATTTCTCGTTCTACGAGTAGGCCTATTATTACCGATTCAGCTCGCAGTGCAGTGCCGCCGTCAGCAGTGTTATAGGCCTACTGCGCCGTTAGTAACGGTACGTGTGCAACTGTGCACGCTGCCGCGCCATGTCTGCTGGAGCTGGAGGCGATCGCGCAAGGGCAGAAACATGGTCATGGAGAAGTTTTTCGTTGTGAAAGCGTCCCGGCCCCCCCCCCCCCCTACTCCGAGAACGGACGGACCCCATGCGTGTTACCAAAATGTCCGGTAAAGGGGTACTTTTCTTGCGACAAAGTCCGGCCCGAGAATTGTAAAAAAAAGGGGTGTATTAACTTTTCACCCGGAAATTTCTTTAAAAAAGGGGTTTGTTTTTTCTTTTTTTCTCTCATCTCTTTGGACTCCTGAGAAATTATTCCGAATTTAAGGGGGTGCATTGAGCATTTTTCATGATTTAGGGGGGTCTCCAAGGCAGGAAAAGCCCGCGAAAATCCTGCGAAAGTGGGGTTCGGAAATGTTGGCAGTCCTCAGATAGGGGGGTACTTTCAAAATAAGGGAACAAGCTTATGCGTACTCTAAATAACACTGAGTGGGGTGGGGGGGGCGGGGAAAGCGTAAACCCGCTGAAATTTGGTGATTTCAATTTTCAAATGACCAGCAAATAATGAGACCAGTAAATCAATATATGGGACTTTTATATTTGCACGATGAGAACGTGGTCTGCAACGTGTGACCTCCTTTTAAGGCACTGCCAGTGCTTAAAAGGACGTCACATGTGACTGCCAGTGCCTTAAAAGGACGTAACACGTCCACGTCCACCCAAATCTAAAAGTCCCTATTGAGAAGAAGAGGAAGACCAAGATGTCGTGGAATGATATGGTAACATGGGCAGATCTACGGGGGGGGGGGGGGTTAGGGGGTTTAACCCCTCCTCCCCCCCCCCCCCCCCGCCCCCTTGGGCTGCCAAGTGAAAATGTGATGTGCATAGAAAAACGCCATTATGTGTCCAGATCGACCCACACAGTAAGATGTTAGTAGATGCCAGGAAAACATCACTTACGGGGGGTCCAAAATCAGGGGCGGATCCAGCCGGCGGCAAGAGGGGGGGGGGGGGGGGGCAAATCTTAAGAAAATGTTTAGCGGCGAATCAGCCAGCCGGCGATCGGCGAATCAGCGGGGGGGGGGGGGGGGGGCTGGATAAATG
>JAVYIG010017615.1:0-25202 GCA_035222895.1 Strongylocentrotus droebachiensis | reverse complement strand
CGGCTACATATCTGTGATGTTCACGTAGAGGGAGACAAACAAGTAGTTTCGTGAGCGCGAGCTAGATCTAGAAATTCCCATGATCTTGACGTCATTCTGCTACGTGCATAATAAACAGAGGGAGAACGCACCAAACTGTGCCTAAAATTTCGATTATCGCAAGATTTTAACAGTTTTCTGTTTACTTCTTTGGAAGGTGAGATAAAACTAACGCAAGATGTACTGCTTACAGTGGCTGTTACCTGTGCTTTGATGCCTATTCCCAAGCCAAATGTGATCGCTCCTTTACTACATCACCACACAATGTTTATTGTGTTTTATTTGACTGGCTTCTTTCTGGAACGCAAGCCGTGCACGATTTGCAGCGCAGTGTTCCTCGTCGCAGTATCTCTCATTTGCTATAGTTGCTATGGAAACTGCGTTTTCTTCTGCTGTGGGAGCTCATGTGATGAAACGTGATGACGTCATATATTTTGAATGGTGGTTAAAACTTGAATACTGTAACTGGCGTGGAGTTCAGACTTGTCCGCGTCCGCAAGATTGGAAATTACCTTGCCTTGGCCTGGGACGAAAGTCCAGATGAAAAATTACCAATCGCAATACTCTCGCTCGTCTCAGTGCTCTTCGTGAGATGCCTGATCAGTTTCTTCATCACGTGATTAACGTCTTGACTCTTGATTATGGTCAATTTACGCCCAAATTATGAGCTGCCACCGACTGTCATTTCGTGTGATCATGTCCTTCAGAAATAAATCGTGATTGCCAACCATGCAATTGATATGCTGAAAACCCTGTAATGTGGCAGTGCATCATTGATAAGACTGCATCAACCAAAATTACCACTGGCAAGATCATCATTGGCAGTACTGCAAATGTTTGTCATCTCCTGTTTTCTGAAGATTACCGGTATGTCATCGATTGGGACTCTGAGTCTGAGACGGGAGTACACAGTCATATAAGGCCTGTCTTCACTATCTCGAGATTGCCAAATATCCAGCCGTTTGAACTATCCCGATCGCAAACTATCCAGCTAATTTGCATCTTCATCAGACCGAAGTAGCAATTAGAAGGATATTTGGTCAGGATTGTCATCCCAAGATATCTTTGGATAGTTTGCAAAATATCCTACTATTTGGCAAAATATTCAGCTATTTGTCCCGTGCGTCTTCACTAGACAAAGATTCCGCAATACACGCTTACGCTGAGCAATATATCTCGAGCTAATTTCTCAAGGTCGAGTTTCAAGTTTCGAGGTCAAATCTAGAGATGGTGAAGACGCGATTCGTTACTACGGGATTATTTCCCAAATAGCGAGCTATTTGGCAATCTCGAGATGATGAAGACGCACCTACTATAGCAGCGCAGTAGGGGTTCTACTTCAATCGACCTTCAATCGACCTTCACATCCCCCTTGAAGTTGGACCTGGAAGCTTGGCAGCTGGAGACGGCTTTCTTCCAGAAGCTTTGGTATTCAAGGTATATTCAAGGTATATGATTGCCAAGTACAGATCCGTTACACCAAGAATGCCAAGTGGGATTGCTAGCAGTGACCTTGTCATCATCCTCATCCGAACCAAGTACCAGCATCTAGCAGTGACGTGATAATCAGGTCACAGTCATTGGTCAAGGCCAACAGTATCTCTTCAAAGAAATATACTTGAGCTTGCCGATGATCAAGATCTATTCTTAGCTCAAGGCCCGTTACTTTAATATTGAATAGTGGATTAGGTGTATTAAAATCAATCAAATACGAAAAGTAGATCAATTTGAACTACATGTACAGTAGATTTGTTGTCTCTGCCCTATTTCTTTATTTAAATTTTTGTCTTATTCCATGTTTTCCCTTTCTTTTCTTTTCTGAAGTGCAGCTCTATTAAAGATAAATGTATATGTAGCAGTCCATAAGCTACAATGTATGAACTGTCTCTTTTGGTTTTGAACTTCATGAGTCAAATAAGGTGTACTACTCTTATTTGAGGGGAAATGTCTACCGGTAGTTGAAGGTGAATTGGTTATGTAATCCATATATATATATATATATGTACACCTGTTACCTGTACATGTACATGTAGTACTGAAGTAACAATTACAGTTTTTCCCTTCTTTCTTATTTTATTGAAATGAACATCTGGAAATCATGTACCGGGTATTTTTCATCACTGAACGTTTAAAAACCTTTATATCACCTGCTGGTTGTTTCTAACATTTCTAAGAGGCCTTTCCTTTCGCATAAAGCCTGGTCCATGTGACTTTCATTCTATCTTTCTTTTTTTCTTTTTTTCTTTTTTCTTTTTCTCTGAGGTTACAACTTTTTTACAGAATTTCTGATAAAGGAGAGAAAGAGCTCATGGCAATCATTTGCTTTTTTAGCACCAGGAAAGCATCTCATTCACTACTCTCTGATTAGTGTGTTCTGATAAAAAGATGCGTATAATTGCATGCGACTAGCTCATTTACAAGGTTGTTTTTTAATTGAACCAAAATATGTGTTTTGTACGGTACATGACAAATATTTACTGAGCTAAAAATATTCAATTTGGTGAGGTGTTCATATACATTTTGCAGTTATACAGTGTGAGTCAAAAAAAAAGATTACACCTAGAAAATTGCTAATTATTTTAAAAATCATCTATGAACAGGAAATTATTATACATCTTATGAAAGAGTGTTTTATCCCAAATCATTTGGTATCATTTTTGTGTGGTATGTGTTCACGCTTGGATGAACAGGGGGCATTGTTTGCGAGAGTGCACAAATCAAATTGCGCCAAAGTTGTCTATGTGATGTTTTAATAAAACAATTGGGATTTGGGTATTAAATCGGTTTTTGCAGATCCAAATAACATCCCTAACAAAATTAACCATGCCACACATATCAAATATCGAATATCAAATACAGTATCAACGAACATGTGTGCGCATGTGTGTGTGCATGTGTGACTTTGCTTCTGCAAAAAGCATATATGCAATGCATTTCATTTGATACCTTCAATTCATTCTGTCACTCCGCTAATCCCAACATAATACATACTGTAGGCATCACTTTGGCACAAGTCAATTTTTGCACTCTTGCAAACAATGCCTCCTGTTCATCCAAGCATGAACACATACAACACAAAAATGGTACCAAATAATTTGGGATGAAACACTCTTTCATAAGATGTATAATAATATACTGTTCATAGATGATATTTAAAATAATTAGCAATTTTCTAGGAGTAAACTTTTTTTTGACTTACACTGTATAGTGTGGCTTGACAAAACTGGGCATATGGGCATATTTCAGATATTACAGTAAATGGATTCTTCTCTTTGTAGGAAATAGATAATTATGGTGGTATGCAACTATGCATGTTCATAATCTGTACATGACATATTTACAAAATATGATGCATCAATTCAATTTTTTATTTTTGTTCTGAATATTTTGACTTGTCACATATTTCTTTATCGTTTGACAGATCTGCAGAGGTCAATTTTTTAAATTTCCAATCTGGTGTATATTTTTGTTTATTAAAATACACTCTGATGAATGGGCTACAGACAAGTTACATGTAGATACAGAGTGAGAGTACACATCATCTACATGTTTTGTGTCTAAGAAATGTTCTCATTAGACTTTAAATATTCTTTATTCTCATGAGTCAAGTATTTGACTAGGCTAGTCTGTCTAGTTCAAAATGAGTTCATTAAATGAACTATTTAAAACGTGTGAATTTGTCATTTAAGATGAATTATAGTAGACGACAGCATTTTCTTTTTTCATTTTCATATGAAAATCACATTTTTACTTCAATCAGTGCCTTTACCAGTATAAAATCATTGGTTGGTGTTTCATTGTACCTACATTATGTACTGTATATGTTGTTGATGCTGCTTCAGAAGAATTAAATTTATCCATTACTTCAACCAAAAAAACCTAAGGAGCAAAGAAGACAATAAAACATATTCCAAGTTCCAACCAAAATAAATTAAAAATGTTTATGATTTATACTGTAAGCTCAATATATTTAATGATTCAGGCATCAGAACATGCATATTATTCCACAAACAAAACCTTCACGAAAGCTTCACAATGGATAATTAGTTGTTGTGCTTTTATATGGTTATCACTTATCATCAACCAATAGGAAATCTTGTTTGGCTCACAAAAGCTCTGGATTGGCTTGAAAATTGAAAATTAAATTTGTATTAATATTTTATTGTTACCATCCTCAACCTACATTTACATGTGTGTACACATACTTACTAACTTATGAGACCAATGGATGTTATCTCATTGAGTTCTTATTTTGTCTTCAGATTTGTACAGATTAGTTAATCTACTAATTTGTATCAATGGAGAATTTAGAAAGACTAGGAGTGTACCTACTTAAACAATCCTTATTTCGTTTGACATTTTCTTCTGTGTCTCAACAGTACCAGTGTTTCTACAAGTATAAATATTCATCTTCTTCTGACATTATAATTATTCTATGAATATAACAATGTTAAAATATCCTTTATTGGACATATATGTATTTCCAATTGCAATTAAATTGGTAAACTTGCCAAATGTACTTTGAATAATAACAAAACTCTGGCTTTGACTGTGTCGTTTTTATTTGCAGCTGCATGTACATACATATATAATTACAGTTGTTGAATAAGATTTACATCTACTTAATAATGTAAGGTTGATAGTATAAGTGTTTTTGGAGGATGATGTTCCATCGTAAGTGTACTGTGTCATAGTTAAAGTCAGAAATATTGAAACTGATTTGCTTGTTTTGTGTACTTGGAGAGATGGAGGGGATTGAGAGAGAGAGAGAGAGGGGGGTGGATAGGATTGGGAGGGAAGGATAGAGGGATACATAAAGAGAGAAGGAGAAAGAGGGGTGAAGAGGATGGCTAGGTTGCATTCAAGCAACCCCCATATTGTGTGTACATGTATGTTCGCATTATGGATATGGGTGTCCGGTGTCGAGGTCCATATAGTTAAATTCTCACGAAAACAAGCAATACATGTATACCGAAGAATAATTAAGATTAAAGTTAATGACCATATCAGATTATGATTTTCCTTGTGCTGGTTGTTTAGTTGTATATATATCTGACATTATGTATATTATAGAGTCGACTCAAAGGACACATGAACAGGTAACCAGGATAAAATTGAAGAAAAGTTTGCTTTAAAGGTACATGTACTTTGTCCCTTTTGCAGGCCAAAAAGTGAAAAGATTAAATTCCAACGGCATTTGAAAGATAATACTAATCTAGAACTTCCCTCAAAACAAAAGGGCTTGAAAATGTCTTTTTTTTGTGGGAAAATAACGACCGTTAGTTTAGCGAGCGCGCTCGTTTAATCAGATTGTAACGAATGGTCGTACGTTTTGAGCTGCGAAAAGATTCAATCAGTTTAATATTGGCTATTACCATAAGTGGGTTATTGATGTGTGCAGGGCTCTGATCAAGGGCACAAAAGTGTTACATATGAGGTGAATTTTAAAAGTCAATTATAGACTGTGGCAACATTATTTTTGTAATCTGCAAACATTATGCAACATACAGTGCGTCCCAGAAAAAACGAAACCGAGAAGTATCGATGTTTTATCATAACTTAATCACAACCATAATTAATGAATGATACATATTTGGAAAGCTTAGAGTCTCCTCTTTCAGTTGATGCTACTCAGATGATGCATATTTTATGCATGAGTGATTAAAAGCAATTTGAAGGAAGGAAACCCAAAAGACATTTGGCGGGAGGTATCAGAATTTCGAAGAAAAATTCACATTTCTAGAAAGTTGAGTTTCTGTTCTTTCATATGACACCTCAATCAGGAAAAATGAGCGAGGAATAACAAAGTTCTGTTTGTTTAAAGTAGCCCTTACATTTTCATAATTTTAACAAACGAATTCGTTTTCACTGGGTGCCTGCCGTAGCAAAAAGCAGATTTGACAAAAGACTTAACTCCGTTTCGTTGACAATCAGCCATGCATGAAGACTCTCGTCTACGGCTGATTGTCAACGAAACGGAGTTAAGTCTTTTGTTAATTTCGTTTATTATTCACTACCTTTAAATTAGGAGCACATTTTTCTATGGTGAAAGAAATAGGGGCGCATATCCATAGTTTAAAGAACACTTATTAGTAAAGCAAAGGAGCACGTTTCAAAGTAAAACTCGTAACTGCCCAAAATTAAAATGGGGCACTGCTCTCATCTAATAAGGGGCACGCACCAGAGATGAAAAGGGGCACTTATGAGAACGGAAAAGGGGCACTTATTACAAAGGAAAAGGGGCAATTATCAGAATGAAAATGGCACTAATTAGAAGGGAAAGGATGTGTCAAATAAAAGGGGCACTTGATGAAATGGGGCACTTATTACAAAGTTAAAGGGGCACCTCTCAAAATGTTATAAGGGCACTCACCGGAGATGAAAAGAGGCACCTAAAACTGTCAAAATAGAAGGGACACATCTCAGATTAGAAAAGAGGAAATTATAAGGGTGAAGGGGCACTTATCAGAGGTGGTAAGGGGTATTAATATTTTTGTTGAACCTGAAAATGGGCACTTACCTAGGCTGAATAGGGGCATTTGTGAGAATAAAAATGGGCACTTATTACAAAGGGAAATGGGCAATTTTCAAAAGAAAAGGGGCACTTATGAGAGGAGAGAAGGGTCACTCGATCATCCAAGATGAAAATGGGCACTTATCAGAAGGCGAAGGGGCACTTATTACAACATAAAGGGCACTTGTTAAACTTAAATGGGAACCTATCAGATTTGAATAGGGGCAATTATCATCGGTGAAGGGGGCACTTATCAGAGGTGGTAAGATGCACTTTTGTGGAATAAAAAAGGGCACTTATCTGAAGTAAAAAGGGGCATTTTAGGGATACTTGGAAAAGTAGGGGCACTGTGCCCCCACCCAGCCCCCGGCTTCGCCACCTCTACAGGTAATATGATAAAGGACTCATATTTAACTGTTAACACGATTAAGTTTGAGGTTATATATCTATGTCTATCACATATCTAATTTGTGATTTTGTTCAAGGTCATTAATATCGCATTACTGCCCATACAGTTCTATAATACGTGCAGGCTGACACAGGTAAACGGAATGAGAGAAAGATACGAAGAGAGAACGTGAGAGAGAGAAAATTAGAAAATAAGAAAGAGATAAATTTCATGTATTAAATAGATATAGGAGGAAGGATAGAGAGACGCACACACATACACACAGAAAGATAGAGATTAAGAAAGAGGAATTGAGAAGGGTAAAATGAGTAAGAAATGACGCTTTAAGAAGAATAAACGAATAATATTAATAATCATACAAAATTAAGAGTTATAATGTTCATATTCATCTATCAGAATTAGTTACGTAAATTATTCCAGTAAATGTTTTGTATTTCTACAAGAACAACATTAAGAGCGAGAGGGGGGGGGGGGGTTGATTTTAGCCAACATCGCTAACTTACCGACAAGCTAATAATGAACTGGCCTAAGGATTATTGTCGCAGGTATCCCTAGCATGTAATACGTCAAGCACGATCGCAACTATTTTCAAAAAAAATCTACTCTAATCTACTACAAGCAGGCGCGGATCTACGGGGGGGGGGTTTAGGGGGTTTAAACCCCCCCCCCCCCTTGGGCGGCCCAAAAAAAAAAAAAAAAAAAAAAAAAGGGAAAAAAAGAAAAAAAGAAAGAAAAAAAGAAAGAAAAAAGAACGCACGCTGGAGAGAAACCCTTTCAAGTCGTATATTGTGAGGAGATATTCAACTCATCTGGTAACTTAACCAAACACATGATAACTCTGGATATAACTGTGTAGTTAACTGTTACTTGATTTAAAAAGACGTTATCATGCACTGTTTTTTATGGTCTCCATTGTGTTAATAGATGCCAGGAAAATATCACTTACGGGGTTCAAATAAACACCCCCCAAAAAATCGGCTCGCCGCTTCGCGGCTCGTGGACGATGCTCCGCATCGTCATTATTTTGGTCAAACCCCCCCTTAGCAAAAAGCTAGATCCGCCCCTGACAAGGACAATTTTTTATACCCTATTGAAGATCCCATAGATATTATGTTCGCACTTGTTTATATTTCGCCTTCCGCTCATAATTATGAATGACACTCGCGGCAACGATCGTACCTCAGCTTTCCGCTGGTATCTTTACGCACGTATCTTTTAGTAGGGATTAAGGCCTATATCTCAAGTGTTAACAACTTTGCCGTTTATATAAGTGATTGAAAAGTTGAATAGCACAGTGGATGGAGACACTTTCCAATGAAACCACGAATGCATCATCAAGCGAGTTTGCACGTCACTGCGAATACACCTTCAACCGGGAATAGTTTGAAACGATTTTGGTTTTGCTTCATATGATCTTCAAACTTCGCTTCGCTGAATGAGGCGACGGGGAACACATGGGAGAGGGTGATACATGCTGAGTGGCGTTTTGGGGTGGATATTTTCTTGTGGCGAATGACCTGCAATTATGGGCCTGAATTTCTCGAATGGACAGAAATCGCAAGAAGGACAAACATTGGATGTTGCAAATGACGATAAGATTTTGAAACACATGAAGGATGTGATACGCGGGAAGAATGGCCTAGATGTTCAAAGAGAGGTAAGTGCAATGATCCAACACAAGCCGAAAAAATGATCAACAGATACACTGTTGACAAATATAAGTTGGAATATTTTTCGTTCTCGCCTCTTTTAATGAAATGATTGTAACAACATGGTTTAGCATTGATAGATAAGTTCATATCTTATCAAAAATCCCTTCAGGGCCACCATAGAACTCTTCACACAAAGAAATATTTGGGTAATCTTACTCAAATAAACTTTGACACTATAGCAGGGGTGTCGATTTGTATCCGTGGTTGGGGGGGGGGGGGGGGTTGATAGGTGCCAATTTATTTTCTGCAATGGATCAAAGTAACCAAGAGGTAGAAGCGTGTGGCAGGTTGCATCCCTCCCTTCTAAGTTATTAACTTTTTCAAGTCACCCTCAATAAAGATAATATTTCAGAGAATGTAAGAGTGGTAATACAATTAATAACATGCTAAATGTTAGTCCTGACTCTTGCCTGCAGTGTAGGCCTACCAGACTGATATCATCTATTTTTAAACGGAATTTAGACATTACCAAAACAATCCAATGGTGAGGGATATCAACTTGTGAAATGTTACCAGTGGCAAATACATTAATAAGCAACGAGGAAAGGTTAATGTAGACAAAAAATTCTTTATTTCCAGGTAATAGAAACAAAGTTTTATAAATATTGATGTCTCTAAACAACATTCATCGTGAAAACCCCATTACAATATTCTGTGAAAGAAGCAGGGCTTAAATTAAATTTTTGTCCACGGGGGCTCTCCCCCCCCCCCCCCCCAAAAAAAAAAAATGTCATAGTGTGGTACGGTATGTCACTAAAACAGCTACGCGGCTCAGTAAAGAAAGAATGTAAAGGTTGCTCTGAATAATGAGGAAATAATGTGCAGAACGGGAAGAAATCGAGAGAATGTCATCACGGGATGAAAGTCAGTAACAGCTATGTAGCTTGTAAATTTGTAAGATGAAAAATGCTGATTAAAATGATAATGATGAAATAGCAAATAATTGAGGAGTATCATAGGTACCAATTCAATGGAAATTTTTATAAAAAAGAGCCCCCGTCAGTACACGGGGGCTCTTTTTGGGGGGGGGGAAGAGCCCCCGTGGACAAAAAATTAATTTGAGCCCTGCTTACTACTAACTGATTCAAAATTAAGAAAAATCAAATCTACTTACACTTATTCTGTGGCTCGTCGGCCGCTAAAAACGTGACGATCGGGTACGTACGTACGATCACGAACGCGTACGAATATTCATCAGCGAAATATTTACACGCATGCAAAGAGTAAGAAAGACGAGTACAGCTTCGAAGAGACAGAGGTTGTTGGTTTTTTTTACTCATCCAACGAATAAAGAGTCTGTGAAATATTAGGGAGCAAAAAGCCACTCTACACACTTGTGAATATTATTACTCATTCGGTCACTAAAGTTGGAGAATACTCATCCAATATTAACTTACATTTACTTTAATGAGTAAAAAGACTCATCGAGAAAATAATCAGGTCACATACTCGTTTTAAATATCATGTGTGTAAAATTTCACTAAAAGAAAGGTGGTGTATTCACCAATTGTGTAAAATAATGCATTTATTAGATATACGGTATGCTCTCGACTGAATGAGTAAGCTACGATTTTTACTCTCCATACTTAGTTCCGTTTGTATGTGTTTAACGATCAATCAAAAGAGTCATATAGAGATTGGTTAATAAAGTTCTGAGAAGAAATAAACCTTATCTAACAAGAATATATATAATTTCATAAGCCTCATACTACAACCAGGAGCAGGTTTTATCGCATCAAAACCATGACATTGTGAAATTTGAACTCGGTTTATTACTTCCACTCAGAGGATCAAAAGTGCCCGCAAAAGTGCTGATAGTCCCATAAACACCGCAACATTTTGAGAAAGTAAAAGCATATGGTCACGAAATGGTCGTTTTCTAATGACAGGCAAAATATACCACAACAAAATTGATCTTGTGCAAAGAAGACCTTAGGAAATGTTAAGGTCTGGTTAGAGTAGGCACATTCTGAACGAAGTCAGTGAACTGTCTATTTAAATTTGTTTGCCTAATTTGTTTAAATATTTTTTTTACACACTTTGTAATTATACGACCACTATGTTTTGTTGATGGCCTTTATGTAGATGGATTGTCATTGCCACATTTCTTGTTCTCTTTTAAAATGGATGATACACATGGTGCACACACTGCACAGTTTCCTTTATGCTTAAACCCATTTTCTGATTTGAAAGGTGATGAATTTCAGATTATTTTTCGACACCATTGCATGAACAAAAAATTGATACAAATAAATTAAAAAGTACATTTAAACATTCTTTAGAATGTGATCCAGCGTGTGACAGTGATGATGAAGGTTATTTACAGGAAAGAATAGTTGAAAGTAATTATAATTTGGAAGGTGAATTTAATGTCTTCACTAGAATTAGATACTGATTTTAGTATTATACATTTAATGCGAGGAGTTTATCCAAGAATTTGTTTAGCTATAACAGATTTTATTCATTCATTAAGGTACTCTTTTTCTATTTATGGTTTCACGGAGACATGGATTCAAAGTAATACCCCATTTTATTTTATTTAGAAGGATATTCATTCATTCATATTGATCTAATTAGTGGTAGAGGAGGAGGAGTGGCTTTTCTTGTTTTGGACTCTTCATATAGCTCCGTTTAGTCTCATTTCACAACGCCCCCTGTCGTCAGAGTCAGCAGCCATACATGTTAGCCTATGGAATTGTACAAACAAAATCGTTAAAAAATCTTTTTTTTTGTTTAATCAAAAAGCACATCCACCCCGACTTACGTTATCACTAGCTCTTTCGTTGGAACCCTCATGTCCCATTGACTTTTGAAAGTTCACCCACCGTAATTTGATGAAAATAGGTTGCAAGCTCGTCCTTGCCTATAGTACACATGTGAAACAAGTCGAACTTTGGACTCAGTTTGCCAAGCGATTTTAAGATTATAGGTCAAGCACACGAAGGATAAGAAGCATGAATTATCATGGATCTCTTCTGCTTGGTTCATTATGTCCATTTCATTCAACCCCTACCGTCATTTTTCCATTTAGTAAAAGCAAACATTTTGCCGAGTTTAGCAAAAACATGAATATTCATGAACGGTCAGACAATACAGCCTTTTAGTACGTAACGTATAGTGAATGGGAATGGGCGATGATCCGCCCAGGAGGTAGAGTTCAGTGGTTTTAGACCGGGATGCAAAGCCCAAAAAGTCGATTTCTTGTGACCACCGTTAGACAACTACCTTATATTCTCAGATATTATGTATACATATTATAAATGTCTTGTCTCAAACTCGACAAGCGTGAAAATGGAACATTTTTTAGTAATTTGAAAAAAACCGAGAAAAATATTTATTTTTTCAGCATGATCGTAAGCCAACCAGCTTGCGCGTTTCATCCGATTTGGAAGGGTGAATCCTCTCTCGACCAATCGCATCACTCGTTGCAAATCACCTTCACTGTACAAGATGGACGCGTACATGTCTTCATCATTGCGTCGGAAGCTGATGATTCTGAGGGGAAAACTTCTTTTTACTGTTTCATGCACGCAATCGAAACCCATGAACGAGTTATTCCCTTTTTAGAGAAAAACTTCAATCAGTTTTTAGAGTGTTCCACCCTATGGAAAGAGCTGAAGAATCGTCCAGAAAGTGTCATCGCAACCAAAGCAGACGATGCAATGAGTGACGATGTATGCACAACAACAAGGTGGGCTATGTAGCTGTATGTATGCACTAGCACTTGCATGGCCTTTGTTTGGCAAATAGTGGCATGATGCCATGTTTAGACAATAAATCGAATCATGTTCGTACCAATACGATATGATGTGTAGATGTGATATTTATTGTGTTTTAGTATTACTGCAATTTAGGTGTCTAAAATTGTACCTGAATTGCATTAACCTACAGAGCAGAGCTAGAGTAGGCTAGAGTACGGAGTAGGGCTATAATTCATTAACAGTAATGTAAATTTGTTCTGGTTTAAACTCGTTTAACGTCTGACATAATTAAGGTATCTGTGACCCCGAAATAACATTGAAGTCAGTCAGGTCACTAGCTGTAGAGCATCTACCAATACCATCCAAGTTTGTTTACAAAACGGGCAAATGATCGCAAAGTCATTACAATTTTGCAAGCGAAATAGACCGACAATATATGGATTCTTAATCTCACTCCACCACAATTCGAGCTGTATGAAAACTTATATCATATTCATGTATAAACATCACTTGCGATGTACATTGTAGTGCACAAATAGTATGTCACTTTTCCAATTTGCCAATAGCTTGTGGAGGTTAAGGAGAATTCTTATAATTCGAGCTGTATTAACAGAACTTGTTTAATTTCAAGTATCATTACCATATATTAATCTTTTTAAGTATTCAAACCAATCGCGATGTACTGCAAGAATAGTACGGTATGTGACTTGGTAGAGAAATCTTCTATTTCGATGTTGTAAATTAACAGAAAACCAATCCACTTGTTTTTTTCTTTTTCTTCAAGATAATCTGCCATTCTGCCTCCTTCAATACTGAAGATTCTTGCTGATGCCATATATATACTTTGCCTGATTGGGGTATGCGGGTGGACCACTACACCGGGGTTTCCTCCTACTCTCATACGAATAGTGCAATGGGTTCTTAACGTGCAAGGGTGTGACTTTCCTGTACACGGGGCCTCCATTTAAAGTCCTATCCGAGGGATGGATTGTTTTCCACTTAACATAGCCTGTGTCTATGAAACAAGGGGAAGGTCATGTTTACACACAACGCAGGCTTCAGTCATCCGCCTGGGTGCATGGGATTCGAACCAGAGATCTTTGGTTTGACAGGCAGACGCTTTACCGACTGAGCCATCCATCTCGCTTCCTATAATTCATGTATCACAATCACTTGTGATGCACTGCAAGAATAGTATGTCACTTGGTAGATAATTCTTATATTTTGAGTTGTATTAACATATATCTACAATTCTACATGTATGTTTCAAAATCCCTTGCGATGAAGGCAGTAAGAATAGTTTGTCATTTTCCAATGACTCGTAAAAGTGGTAAATTCTTATAGGTTTTTTTTAAAAGCTGTATTAACAGAACACCAATTCACTTGTTTTATATTCATGTATCAAAATCACTTGTATAAGTGTATAAATCAATGAAGAGGTGATATTCTATTTTTATTTGAGCATGTTTATCATGGTCAATATATCATTATTTGAATATTCATTGCTTTAATCACACTTCTATCTAAGTTCTTGCACAAATCTTCCTATTATTTGCCTATATTTACAAGTAGCTTGGTATTAAAACGTGAGCGAAAGAAATTTTCAACTAGATATTTTGTTTTGCAAGAAATACCAGTTTGTCTTAATATTGTGACGATTTTGACACGGTTTCATATTAATTTATATTGGAATTTATCTGTGTCCTTAGAAAAATGATATAATGCTGAAGATTTTTGTACGTACATGTATTGCATACTTTATATTTATGTTTTGTTTACCGGTATATGTATGTTGATAGTTATTCAAAGCTAATGTATTATGTGGTTGACATTGATACACATGATTAGTATGTGCACGCATAACTTTATTGTTACACTGCATACTCAATGGATGTGCAACTCAGAATAAGAAGAGAAATGCTGTTAATGAAGAAAAGCTGAAAACGTAAAATAATAACTACATGCATTTATTATGTGTCAAATGTGCAAGTTATGATAATGTTCAGTACTGTTATCAATATTATACAAATTGAATATGATGATGCTTTTGTCCTTGTGTGGATACTTTTTGTCATTCAGTCAAAATTATTTACGGTCTGCGATGTTGCAGGGGGGGGGGGGGGGAGGGGGTTGAATTAGGCAAGAAAGGAAGATTGAGATAGAGAGATAGAGATTAAAGAAACAATGAGTGAGATAGAGAGAGAGAGAGAGAGAGAGCAAAAGACAGAGTGAATGTATAGAGAGAAAAAATCAGAGAGAGAGAGTCAAGGAGGGGGGGAGGGGGTGACATGAGAGTAAAATGTGGGTGAAGGATACTTTGGAAAAGAAGATCAGAGAGTCAAGGAAAAGAAAATGTGATGAGCATATACACGTATCAACACAAAGCAATGGTGATAGTTTAAAATAATATAATCATCCTAATATTAATAAAAATTACTTCACTAATTATAATTAAATCAAGATCTATATAATTTATCATAAATATCACTTTCATGTTCATATCAATATATCATCTTTATTGTTAGTATTATCAATGTTATCATGCTTATTATAGTTATTATTTATGTTATTATTAAATTAGATCAGTATCATCATAATCATGATTGTTGGTCTAATTATATTCATTAAGTAAAACAAAATTAAAAAATTGCAGCAACCCCCCTCCCCCCCAAAAAAAAAAAAAAAATCCCTCGCATAGGATGTAAAGCTAAGCTAAGTTCACACTTTATTCTTTAATCATGTGAATAACAAAGTTCAACATCCTGCACATCACAATATTCACCTCGAAAAAAAAAGGAACAGTAGATCGATATCCACACGCATTGGGCTTATTTTCTCTATTTGGACTCAAGAGGGCGACAAACAAAACTATGATTAATCTAAAGTATGATTACTAATTAATGTGCAACTTTCACGCTTGACGAGTTTGTGTGGTTATTGTTCTTATTTTTTTCCATCATTGTGCAAAAATTCAGGTAGTTGCCGCTCGGTGGTCACAAGAACCACAAACTAGAGCACTTTTTGATGTATGCATCCCAGTCTATTTGTGCTGGCAATGTTCACGCGAGCGAAAATGAGAAAATCGGAGCAATATGTGAATTTTATAATTAGAAATGATAATTTATTACAATGCAACGAATGTAAGGTAACGAATGAGTCTTTTATGTATTATGAAAATGAATGGGGAAAATATAATTGGTGTATAATGTATATGAAACCGCAATTAACGGCAGAAAACTTTATTAATGCCTTCGATGTAAAAAACTTAATAAAGAAAATAAATATATTTATATAATGGGTCATTTAATATTGATGTTTTAAAATTTTCAAATAAATATAGTGCTTATTTTTTTTTAGACAGTTTACATTCAGTGGCGGATCCAGGGGGGGGGGACACGTGCCCCCCCCCCCGGCCAAAAAAAAGAGAGTTAAAATCAGCCCTAAATTCGTCCAAAATGTACTGAAAAACAAGGACGAGCCCCCCCCCCCCCAACCCCCCCCCCCGGCCCCAAAAATTAATTAATAATTGTATTTAAAAAAAAAAATATGCCAATGTCTGACCTAATAGGTAACCTTACCCCCCCCCCCCCCCCCCCCCCCGCCAACGGAGCAAAATGTCAAATTTGAAAATTTCGTGACCAAAAAAAACCTGTCCCTGTATATACCCACACATATTTGCCTTAATTACTGTACGTTCTCTCATGTTTAATTATTTCCCCACTTTTCTTTTTTTTGTTTCTTTTTTTTTTCTCCTGAACTGGCGGTGGTCAGTACTAAACCGGAACCGCCACCAATGGCTGCATTTCGCTGTTCCGTTCATTCACTCACCATTCTTTGTATTATTTTAGCACTTGCACAAGTCACTGCACATGCACCCACGGTGAAAAGATTGTTTATATTGAGACTAGTACGAAGTGAAACATTTTACATGCTTAACGTTACATATTGTAACGAAATTTGATTACAAGTGTTTAATTCAGACTGCTCTCGTTCAGTTCTCGCTCAATATCTCTCTCATACCCCATTCACAGTGGCCTCAAACACCGCGACAGCAGCGGGACTGTCCCGCTGCTGTCGCGGTGTTGTCTTCAGTGTGAAGGCTCGGACCCGTTATAAACTATCGCGGGATAACACCGCCTCGCGATAACGCCGCGACAAACTATCGCTAGGTTCGCCTAGCTACAGCAGCGGGACAGTCCCGCTGCTGTCGCGGTGTTTACTCAGTGTGAAGGCTCTCCGCTATAACACCGCGACAAACACGTGTGATTTGTTTACTTACCTATCACTGACCTCTTTTCTCCAGCAATGGGGAACATAAAGTGAAATAGAAATAAAGTAACCAGTGGATTCAAATTGATTTTATTATTATGTAGATATTATAATTATCCAAATAAAAATAGTTCACACTTCAAAAAACTAAAATATTCTGACTGGAAGCAATAAAAATGCTAGTTTTTTTAAAAGTAATATGATAAAACCCCGCGCTGAAGTATTTCCGGTCATATCGGGGTCACTCGCGGGTCATGAGCCATGCATACACGTGTTTGTTACGGAGGTAATAAAAATCACCCGCTGCAGCGTGAATGGGTACATGATATTTATCCCGCTGCTGCAGCGGGATAACTTTTCTACTGTGAATGCATTTGTAGTGGTGTTATGGCGGTGTCGCCGCTCCGCTACAACGCCGCTACAAATTTCAAAACCACTGTGAATGGGGTATCACTCGAGCTCATGCGTGCATGCAATAAATGCAACAGAAGAAATGGAGTATTATGATCGTGAGTTTCAATTCTATTCGGCGTTTATTACTTTCAATAGGTACAGTGAATCATTAGAGGTTTGGAAAACGGCAGAAAGGAGTACGGGGAGAAGTCTCAAGAAGTCAGTCAGAAGTCTCTCGATTTTAGAATCCCTGGCTTTATATAGGGAGCTGTTTTGTAGCAGGCCAACCTTCCAGCAAGGACACAACCCGACCTCGAGCTAAAGGGCAGAGTCTGTCCTCAAACTGAGGACAAAGTCTGGTCTCCGCTCGGGGTCAGTCGGGGGCCGCACTAGCCTCTTGTCGATGCCCTCGCGCTGTTGGAGTCTCTAAATTCTGACGAGCGAAGCGAGTCAGAGAAACCGAGGCGCTTGCAGCCCTCGCGCTTGCAGCCCTCGCGCTGTTGGAGTCTCTAAATTCTGACGAGCGAAGCGAGTCAGAGAAACCGAAGCGCTCGGTTTCTCTGACTCGCTTCGCTCGTCAGAATTTAGAGACTCCAACAGCGCGAGGGCATCGACAAGAGGCTAGGGCCGCACGCGACTGAGTATCTGTCCTTGCCGTTACGTAAGACGAGGGCAGATTCTCTAGACGAGCGTGGCCCTGGGATTACGCAATCGAAATGCAAGAATTACTCGAGGACGAAAAACAACGTCGTAAAACTACTCAAGGACTAGTTTGACTTGCACAGCAAGCAACAATATATAGCGAAATAATGATGAACTATGCACATGATCCATACATATCTAAATTCGTAACAATATCAAACAGACTTTATCATTCTACATCATATTCAAATCATTACATGGGCCCATTTCTTAATTAGTTTATTTGATAATTGTAGGCCTATATTAAATTTAGTCATATGGATTTTGATTTAGAAATTAACCAAGATGTAACAGAAAATGAGTCAACATATTTTACTACTGACGATTTCAACGCTGCTTTTAATTTAAATATATGATGATGGCCATAATCAACAGTCCCTTAGTTTGTTGCATATTAATGCTAGAAGCATGAATAAAAACTTCGATTCTATGGATTTATTTTTTTCTTCTATACAACATTTTCCGTTTTCCATGATAGGGATAACGGAAACATGGTTGAACAATAAATCACCTCCTTTATTTATAGGCACACTGTCCTACTTGTAGCTACTTGCTCCCTCTATATAGAAAACTTCCCAAATCGGTGCCTGTTGGTCCCCCATGATCCTCTTTTTCTAATGTTAAATGAGAGCTGAGTTAATGAGATAGCCACCTGTCACAGTGACCTCGCTGGCTCGCTGTGTGGTCTAATTCCTTGTAGCTGCAGTAGTAAAGCTTTCCTTTAATATTGAAAATTATAAACTAATTAGAGCTTATCGTAATTATGGACGAGGGGGTTGAGTAGCCTTGTACATTCATGATTCCTTAACATTTAAAGAGAGACCTGACTTAAGTGTAAATGGCTCCGAATATATTTTTATTGAAATTATAAATAAACAAGCTAAAAATATACTTGTTGGAGTAATGTATAGACCACCTCATAGTAATATTGATATGTTTGTAGATAGATTAGAAGAAAGTCTTTCTTTAATATCGCGTGAAAATAAAATCATATATCTTATGGGGGATTATAATATTAATCTACTACCACCTGCATTGAATAATATTGGACTTAGGTTACTAACTACACTCTCTTCTTATTCCCTCCATCCACATATTAACAAAGCTACCCGAATAACTAGTATAACTGAAACTTTAATAGACAATATATTTTCGAATATTTTTAATGAAAACAGTCAGAATGGAATAGTGTATTCTGATATTTCTGATCACCTCCCCATATTTGTTATTTCCCCTACAATTCAGTTACTTAAACATGAGTCCATGAAGTATATATACGTTCGGAAAGAAACGGATGCTAATATTCAGAGCTTTCGGGCGGACTTAGTATCAGAATCTTGGGTTGATGTATTTCATTTAGTAGTTGCAAATGATGCTTACGATATATTTTTGAATAAATTAATGTATAATTACAACAAAAATATACCTTTGGTTCGAATTAAGTTAACTAAAAATAAGGCTAAGAAACCATGGACAACGAGGGGCATTTTACGATCGATTGCGACTCGCAATCGATTATATAAGAAAGCGTTAAGAAGTAAAGATCATATTGATTTAGATAAATATAAAAGTATAGAAATAAGTTAACATCTATTATTCGGCTATCCCGCAAATTATATTACTCAAATAAAATTGCGAGTACGCAAAATAATAATTCTCTTTGGAATATTATCAAAGATCTTACTGGTAAGAAAAAACATATTAATACAACCATTAATGTTAATGGACAAGACATTAATAATTTGAATGAGTACTTTGTTAATGTAGGTCCCAGATTAGCCTCTAAGATAGATGCTGTCAATAATCATTTTTCTCAATATCTTTTAGAACCCTCTGAAAATTCATTATTGTTTACTCCCACAACAATTTATGAGGTAGTTAGTATAGTTCAATCACTGAAATCAAGCAATTCATCAGGACCAGATGGGTTAAGTATGAATCTCATTAAGCAAATAATACACTTTATTGTTTCTCCATTGGCTCATATATGTAATATTTCTCTCTCTACTGGTTCCTGTCCTAACTTATTAAAAATTGCTAAGGTTATACCGATTCATAAAAAAGATGACCCATCTAAACTTCAAAATTATCGTCCCATATCATTATTATCAAGTATTTCAAAGGTTTTTGAGAAATTGGTATATAAAAGATTGATTTCTTTTTTGAATGAGCACGATATTTTGATTCCTAATCAGTTTGGATTTAGGAAAAATCATTCAACTGATTTTGCTTTAATTAAACTTTGTGATAAAATAATTGAATCTCTCGCAAATAAGAAGCATGTTATAGGTGTTTTTATGGATCTGAGTAAGGCCTTTGATACCATTGATCATACAATCTTACTTCATAAACTAGAACACTATGGTATCAGAGGCCTTGCTCTATCCTGGTTTGAGGACTATCTTAAAAATAGAACACAGTATGTTTATTATCATTCTAATAGTTCCTCAAAATTGAACCTCACATGCGGAGTTCCTCAAGGCTCCATCTTAGGCCCGCTCTTATTTTTGATTTATGTAAATGATATAATAAAATCATCAAATATTCTAACTTACATTCTTTTTGCCGACGATACAAATATACTTTACTCACACAAAAATATTGATACACTTGTTGATACTGTAAATCATGATTTGTGTAATATTTCAATATGGTTTAAATGTAATAAATTATCCTTAAATGTAAGTAAAACTAATTTTATCCGTTTTAGAACTATTAACTCCCAAGATCAACCACAATGTAATTTGTTTATAGATGGTTTATCCCTGGTAGAAAAACAATCAACGAAATTTTTACGAGTTATTATTGACTCAAATTTGTCTTGGAACGAACACATTCATAACATAAATATTTTGATATTTTGATAAATGATAGATCTTTGTTTATTCTTTATAATACTTTAATTTTACCGTATATAATATATTGTAATATTATATGGGCAAACTGTAGTAAAACTAAAATAAACTCAATATTTCTTTTGCAGAAGAGAGCAATTCATATTTGTACACACTCTAACTATCTTGCAAATTCGAACCCGTTATTAGTCAATTAAAAACATTAAAGGTTTATGATATACATACGCTCCAAACTGCCATTTGTATGTATAAGTACACTTCCAAAACTCTTCAGGCATCTTTCTTAAACTTTTATTTATTAAATGTAAACGTACACTCATATTTAACTCGACATGCTCATGATTACCATCTTAATAATCCCAAACTTAGTTTAGCCCTACAATCAATTAGACACCATGGACCATATATCTGGAATAACTTACCAAACCATATTTAAACTAGGACCTCCCTTTATTCTTTTAAAGCTTATATGAAAGCATATTTGTTAACTCAGTATAGTTTACTAGATCTTACATAGAAATTCAAAAATTATCTAATTTGTTATGTCTTGAATTGTTCTGTCTTTGTCAACAGGAATGGACCCTGCATACATTTAATATTATCACCTGTAACTGAAACCAACACACAAACAAATATCACGGTATTAGTCTCTTTTTGTTCCACCAACTAAGCTAAATTGTTTGCACCTTGCACAAATGCACTTCTCAACACGAAATATTTCACTAAATTTGTTTTGTTATTTTCACTCAAAATTAATTCAGCCATGCTCACTTTTAATCACTTCACTTATATCTTATTTAACAGTGAATACAATGCAGTTGCATGGGTTGTTCTTTTATTTTGTTAACTCGGCAGAGGCCACGGTCATGTTCAAGCATTTACGCTTACTACATGTGGTCTCCTGCTTTTTCCTTTTGTAACAGTATGAAACTTTTATTTTAACTAGAAACAAACTTTGTCAAACTGACATGTTATTCATTTATATTATATTTATTTGTATGTTTCTTTGTATTGATATGAAAAAGTGGAAATAAAACAAACAAACAAACAATATACAAACAAGATGATGTATTATAGACCAATTTCAGTTTTACCATTTTTTTCAATATTTTTAGAACGCATTGTATAAACTCGTTTGAATAAATTTGTATTGGATAATGCAATATTACATTCTTGCCAATATGGATTTAGCAGTTATGTATCAACTGAAATGGCTCTAATTGATGTTCATGATTATTTAGTATCTTCCTTAAGTAATAAGTTGCACACTATAGGTCATTTCGTAGTTTTAAGCAAAGCCTTTGATTCTATAGATCACAATAAATTATGTTGTTAGATTATGGAATTACTATGGAATAAGAGGTGTTGCTTACACATGGTTATAAAATGTTTGAAAAATCGATTATTAGGCCTATAATATTAATAATAATAATAATGATAATAATAATAATAATAATAATAATAATAATAATAATAATAATAATTAAAAAAAAATAAGGATTTTTTTTTCTTCACAGGATGAGGATGACCCTTTCTTTGTGGTCGATCTTGCGGACATCGAGAGGAAACACAAACTGTGGAAACGGGAGTTTCCCAACGTGCAACCATTCTATGGTAAGCCAGAACATGAACTGACATTATATTGCTGTTGCTCTTGTTGTTGTTGTTGTTGCTGTTGCTCTTGTTGTTGTTGTTGTTGGTGTTGTTGTTGTTGTTTTAGAACAGTTGCACAAGAGGTGTCCTTACAGCTGTGTTATTATCTGTGCTTTTCAAGCCCGTGAAGGTCATTGAATATCACACGCCAGTAAAAAGAACACAGAAAGAGCATTTCTTTAGCCAAGAAGTTAAAGTGGTTCACCAACCTTTAAGAATATTATTTGAAGCTTCGACCTAACCATTAATAGGGACTTTTAGATTTGCACGTCGACAAAATGGACTGCTATTTTACGCGTGACGTCCTTTTAAGTCACTTGCAGTGCCTTATAGGAAGTCACGGTGCCTTTAAAGGATGTCACACGTAGGAGTCCACTATGTCGATGTGCAAGTCTAAAAGTCCCTACTAACGATCTGTCCAGAGACACCATTTCCTAAGAAATAATAAAATGTCTCCAAGATCTTGAACAAACTGCTCCATGCCTTTTCATCCTATTCCCCACAATTTATAATAACACCATTTCATTTATTATATTCAATGAAAGCTTTACGGGTTTCCTTTGTGACGTATTTCCTGACCCTACCCATCTTTCCCTTGTTTGTTGATGTTGTTGTTGTTGTTGGTGCTGCTAATGATGATGATGATAATTGTATTTTTGGTAAGTTTGTGAGATCAAAACTTGTTAAGAAAGACGACTGAAACTAAATATTAAATTATTAGCGATAACCTAATTTAATTATACTATGTGTGTTATGTTCTCGGGAAAATTAGCAATCAGTCACTATTTCTGATCGAGAATACTTCTAGTGTTCCAAAAATTTGTGAAGTTAAATGTTTTCTTCTTAATTTTAGCTGTTAAATGCAACGCCGACAGGAGAGTAGTAGAAACATTAGCCAATCTTGGAGCAGGTTTTGATTGTGCTAGTAAGGTAAAAAAAAAATAAAAAAAAAAAAACGACAGAATTATGCTTACTCCGGTTTCATTTTTGGCTGGTATACTAAATGCTTTTTTAAATTTGTTTATAAATATTTCTTCACCCCTTTCGTTTTGGGGCTTGCACATCTTGCTCTCTCTCTCTCTCTCTCTCTCTCTCTCTCTCTCTATCTCTCTCTCTCTCTCCCTCTCTCTCTCTCATTGAAATTGCATCTTCTTTATCCCATCTTACATGCTATACCGTATTATGTAATTATAACGATGATTATATTCGCTATCATCCTATAATTTGTTTGGTACATTTTACCTATCGAAACAATTATCCTCATTCTACTCTTACATTATTCATGATAATTCATGTATTCGTCGATTATTCATTTATTCTGTATTTACCTTCTTCTAATCTGTATCATTATCACCATTCAGTGGTACATGTATATCGTGGAAAAGTACAAGGGAATATTTTGTTCAAGTTTCATAATTCTTTCCTTTTTAGAATATAATTATATCAGCTGCTTTTTTCTGTACGGTTTACACGAACAAAATTATTTTTCTGATTTTCACTGATTTATGTGCTAGGAATATTACAAAGTAATTGTATAGCCCCTAATACAAGAAAGCTTGTAAATAAAACCAATTAAACAATAAAAGCGTGCACAGACGCAAACATGCGATCCTTTCCGAACACACTTGACCCAACGGGATTTATGACTTTCGCAATAAACCTGTAAAAACACGTCATGCTTCTCCCACTTATTCAGATTATATTACCAATTGAGCTTCCGATATTGTCGTACTTATCTTTCCAGGCACAAATGCGCATTAAATCACTGCCCTATATTAGCTGTACAGGATGCAAGCGACAAAATTAAAATAATCTAAATGACCGCCCTTTCCCCATTAACAAGGTAATATCATAAGTATTCTGGAGATTATTATCTTGAGAAACAACTGTGCTTGTTTTGTAATCCCCATCCAAATACTAATTTACTCATTATTTCCACCTTTGTTTGTTTGTATGTGTTTTTCTTATATATTATATGTAATGTACATTATTATAATTATGTAAGTCGCATATTTTTACTGGCATATGGAGAAAAAAATGAAATGAAAAGTGTGCGTTTCCTCATTGTAAAAGGTAACAGGAAAATTCACAAGTAGCTATTAGTATTAGGTTATCCTTTGTGAACAGAAAATTTTAAAAGTCAGTCCATACAAATCTGATTCTTTTTATTTCCACACACTTTTCCACTTATTTCAGACGTCATTTGCTTCATTGTTTACTTTTCATCATCTTCATCATATTATCATCGTTCCTATTATTAATGGGACTTTTGTTATTTTTAAAATTTAAATTTGTTTACCTTTTGGTGAATTGAAGCAAGGATTGATGATTTTGACCATTTTTGTTTTGTTTTTCGCTTACGAAACGCATGACAAAGAAGATTAAAACTTAATTTTCCGGCGAAGAAAACCGATACCATTTAGATGAATTATGGTGATCGTAAATTTGAATTACATCCATCAGTTTATGAAAAAATACATTCATGCTGGTATAAATATAAGTAGGCAAGTCATACATTTGAATTACATCCATCAGTTTAAGAAAACAAAATTCATGCTGGTAGAATTATAAGTGGGCAAGTCATAAATTACTTTATTATTTTTCGCAATACCTTATTTTAATTGGTTTTAGAACAACTGTCCTATGACGCCCCTACCAACTCAAAGGAAAGAATGACTAAATATAGGCCTACGAGTCTGTTTCAAAATAATGATTTCTCTTTCTACGGATTTCCTTTTACAACGTCACAGCATTTTGTAATGTAAAAATAATTTCCTTCAATTTCAATTTGATATACTGCACATGTATATTCTATTTCAAGGTGTTTGGTAACATTCAAAAATCTCTCTCTCTCTCTCTCTCTCTCTCTCTCTCTCTCCCTCTTCCGTCCCACTTCCCACCCTCTGTCCCCTGTTCCGTTCCTCTCCACACCCTCTCTCTTTTCACTACTCGTTA
>JAVYIG010017614.1:0-25208 GCA_035222895.1 Strongylocentrotus droebachiensis | reverse complement strand
AGTGAATGTTCACCTTAATTTGGGGGAAATGGAGGAGGCTAAAAAAGAAGCAATGGCGTAGCTATTTGGCCACATGGGGGTACATGCCCCCATTTAGATGCAAATCAACTCATCTCCCAGATAAAATGAACAAAGAGGAAGAGAGAGAGAGAGAAGGGGGAAGGGGGGGGGGGGGGTCGTGTAAAAAAAGATGAAGAAACTCCCTCCCACACCTCCCAATCTATAATTGTTTGGTTAATTTGCACTCCATGCATCGAGTAAGAGCAATTTGTCCCCACCCCTAATAATAGCAGTACCCCTCGGTGACCCAGCTCCGCCACACTTTGTGCAGTCGAGCTCGCCCAGCAGCAAACATTGTGACGTCATCATCTTGATGTGTGACGGCATAATTAACCAGGCTACCTGAACATTATTATGTTCGTATAGGGGCGTGCCTCGGACAACATGCAATGTAAACATCGGGCCGTTGTTTCGGTACGGATATCCCACCCGGTGTGGCCTTCAATGTCTCTCACCTCGTGCCCCTGTTCAAGTCATGTTTTCCTTGTTATTTTCTTTGAAATGAGAGAGAGAGAGATCTAGAGAGAGAGCGCGAGAGAGACATACAGACAGTACAGAGAGGGAGAGGGGAAAGGAGGGGGAGGGCGTGGGTATAGAGAAATATGAATCAACTCATTCGAGTACTCTCTTAAAAAAAAGAGTGAATTTTCAAAATCACGGACGTCACTCCTCTGGAGAGTGAAAATGTAGTGAAAATAGAGTGAACATTCACTCTTTTCTTCTTTTTCTTCTAAAATCAATCGATTTTCACTCCTAAACAAGTGATCACGGACGTCACTCCCAAGAAAGTGAAAATAGAGTGAAAATTCACTCTTTTTTTTTAAGAGAGTAGAATAACCCCTTTTGCAGGAATATATTTACACCTGTCCCACCCTGCACTGCAATCTACAGATATTAGCAAATTGAAATAAAACAAAATAATGTGATTTAGTGAAAATTTCATTCAGCTTGAAACTTCTAACTTGTCGAGGTCTCCAATTTGGGGCAGTTAAATCCCTGCAATGAAGTCGGTTGTTTGTAAGAAGTTTGATGACCTTGCCCAATACTTAATTTAAAGTCACCCCCTTATCCACGTACCCCGCCCCCTCCCATCATCATACCCCGAATAGAACCTACTGCTATGTCAGGCATGTCTTAAGAGTGGCTCAGAAAATAGAGGTTGCCAAAGCATTATTTACAAACATGACGATGCACGCTCCTATGAACATGACTGTATGCCTACATTGATGTCTCACGCCCTCATCGACCGAGGTTCCCCTATGAGTAATGAGTTCCTGTCTGGGGTAGAGCATCTGTACAGGAATCCGATATGAGGGGTATTGTTTCAGTGTTGTGTCGTTATTGTATCCTCTTCCAAAAAACGATACGCCACCACGTCATAGGCTGACCTACTTCTGAAATAAAGGCCCTTCGTATTTAAAGATAAAGACCGGTAGTGGTAAAATTACGGTTCAAGGGTTTTGAGTGCAAAAATATATCCATTCAATATTGTTTGAATATTGCCTTCAGACTGAGGTTTAGATGGCAATACTTCATCATGAATTCGTAAAAAATGGAGAAAAATATGCCCAAATGTTCAATGTTGAAGTGCATTCGCGATTTATCCAGGCCGGATTGATATGATATTTACCAAATATATCAATTAGTAGGCGGTTTCCCGGCAAAATTTGTATCGTCACGTTTTAGTAAAAAACATATTCTTTGACATGATTGGTAATAAGAGCTTCCATTACATTTTTGAGAGGGGGGCGTTTCCAAAACTGGTCTTTACCTTTACGAGACTTTCCTCTGCTTTTAATTGTCCATGTGTATTGCAGGACAGTTCGCTTACGCCAGACCTGGGGGAAAATTACCGGGGAACTAATTGATATTAATACAAATGAAATCTCGCTAGCCGCATCAGCGAAATTCGATGTCCCATCGAGAACCTGATGCGTGGAACTCGGAAGTTTTGTGCTTTCTGTAGATTTTGGAGTTTATGATGATGACTCTTTTCCTATGGGTTTTTACATGTACTAGGGAAAAATATATTTCCAAAATAGATTCCCTATACAGAATCAATTGTTGAGATTGATTTCGATTGATTTCGTTACACTTTAAATTGTTTCACTGAACGGGTCAGAGAAAATGCTTTGCCACCCGCCTTAAATTACATTCAAAATTTAAAGATTGCTTATTCCGGGATAGGCAACTCAAAGTTTTGAAATAGTGAGTTCTTTTGTTTACTAAAATATCCATGATCCATCACATTCTATTTTCCCCTGCCTTTAAAGCCCATCAGTACTAATGTAGAGGAGGGATTAGACCACACTGCAAGGTCACTGGACAGGTGGCTATCTCATCAAATCAGCTCTCAAATAACATAAGAGAAAGAGGATTATGCCATGGGGGACCAATGATCACCGATTATGCATTGTCTGTTATATAGAGGGCGCAAGTAGCTATAGTGCAGTTGGCCTTTAAATGGAAACAGACGCTTTTGAGAACCATTCTGTTTTCGTTCTGTTAAAGTGTTTGATACAACACCTCCTTCTTGCACGTAGCTGCATGTGCAAGGTCGTGCGACGTTGCAGCTGCTCGTACGCACATAATGTACGAGTTTGGTGTTTCCAAGTACCAATGATCGGTTTACCAACATATTCAACTTCTTTCCTGAGGACCATGTATATAGTGATACATTATTCCATTCGCCTCTCAGTATTAAATGCATGAACTATAATACTTGGAATCCAGACTGCATACATTATTGTTGCCATGTCAGATTTCACTCGGACAAGCTTTCATGTTGTCAATGACAACCCTTGTTTGAAGATTAAGCATTGAATTTGAATACGTTGTTAATAGACCGGCCTATGGTATTGACGTGACAATAGAGAGCCTGGGCCTGCAGACTAGTGCTGTTCCGTCCTTGAACTAGGCCTGTCCTCATCAGCTCGATATTGCCAAATTTCCCGCTATTTGTACTATCCCGATCGCAAACTATCCAGTTAATTCACGTCCTCATCAGCCCAAAGTTCCAATTAGCAGATATTTGGTAAAAATAATCATCCCAAGATATCTGGGGCTAGTTTGCAAAATACCCCGCTACCTGTCCGGTGCGTTTTCACCAGCCCAAAGACTCGCACTATGCGCGAACGCTGAGCTAACTATCCCGAGCTCGAGTTTCAAGTTTCAGTCTCGAGCTGATGAAGACGCGATTTGTAACTTCGAGATTATTTCCCAAATCAGAAATAGCGGGCTAGTTGGCAATCTTGAGCAGACTAGAGCTGTCCCGTCCTTGAACTTGCCTGTAGTGTGAAGGCGATGGTACCGCCAGGGACCAGGAACTTCGAAGAAAGGCACTGCATCTACGGCAAGTGACTGCGCACAATGTCGTGGAAGGCCATTTAGGTCACTCGAGCTGTCACCGGAGCTCGGAGGTCAATGTTTACATTCTGCTGATGAACTTGAAAGTGCAGCCATCCATGTGTGTGTACTGCATTATAAATACATGTACTATGTATACATACATGGAAGAACTAGAGTCATTTTATTCACACACTTTGGCCCGAATTCACAAAGGAGGTTTGTCGACAACATTGGTTTATCAGCGTCATAATTATGACGCGTTTTGACGCGTTTCAAACCAAGGTATGAGTGTATGACGCACATAAACCTAGGTTTGTTGACAAACCTCCTTTGTGAATTCGGGCCACTGGGTTTGGCCAACATTTTCAGTTGGGCTCAACACGACGCTTATGATTGTGGTGTGTGCTTGCCTAACAATGCGGGATGCGCCATGTCGTACGGGAACCAAGTTTGACAAGTGGTTTTTGCTCAAACCATGGACCTGCTCATACTAGGCCTACATAATGTTTACATACACAGTCGATATTGTCATTATATATACTTATGCTTGACCCGTTTGCATATTAATGATGGTTTTTTTATTTTTTATTTAAGCCTTCATGTTTTGTACCGTTCATCTTGGACAGTCATTGTGAAATACAAGACTCGTGTATGCTCCAGACTCCCGGATGATGTTTAGAAGCCCTTTAACTCTCTTCTACCCCCTCCCCCAAACGACCATCGTATTGTTGGCTCGGGCCCGAACCTAGTCCAGCCTCTGTACCGTTTTCGTTTAGCGCACCCAATCAGCTGATAAAATAACACACCCTCAACGTTGAAAGTAGACCTAGCCATTCCTCTTGGGGATTGCGCGATCAGTGGAGAGACCGCGATGTGTGTGGGGGATAAAAAGAACGAACGGACTGAATCTGGACTAGCCCGAACCAGGTAATCTGGTACATGACGTACATGTACTGACCAGAGCCATCTATGTACAGAGTTTGGCCAACTTCATTTCACTGGGTCACAACATAGCGTATATTCTTTTGTTTTGTGCTTGCCCAACAAAGCAGTTGTCGCCATATTGACCCGAATTCACAAAGGAGGTTTGTCGACAAACCGAGGTTTATGTGCGTCATACGACGCGATTCGACGCGTTTTTACAAACCTTGGTTTGTAAAAAAACAAAAGAAGGTTTGTCGAAACAAAAGGAGGTTTGTCGACAAACCTCCTTTGTGAATTCGGGCCATGGTGTCCAACTCGAACCGGGTTGGCCAAACTCTGTGTATAGATGGCTCTGATACTGACCGTTTGGGCCACGCCCAGTATGCCCTCGCCCTCATTGTCGCAATTAATTTTATAATTGATTATTTCATTCCAAATCTTTTGCCTGACCACATGATGTGCAGTTCAGTGACCTCTTAAAAACCTTCTATTCACAAGAAACATGGCTAGTATTCTCGGTAATACGTCGCCCATGCTCGCTGGCTGTTGTCTCAACATTCCTTCCCCCATTGCTTGACGAGGCTCACGTGCATAAATATTTATTGATTCTAGTGCGAAGAATATTCCAAGGTCATACCCCTGAGGGGTTATAGGGTTCAGGGTAAGTGGGTTTTCTACGAATGATTTTTTTTGGTCATCCTTTTCGTTTTTTGAGGAGCCCTCATTCCGGGTTCAAGAAACTCCTCTATATCGACGCCTTGAATTCCCTCTCAAGATGGTTATGATTAGGAAATTGTCAGATAAGTGTCTCTGTTGAGTACTAGAACAACGGAAAGGATGGGAGGAGGAGGAGGGGGAGCAGTGAAAAAAAAATACACGGGGGCTCGGGGAGAGTTAGCCCCCCAAAATGCCCAAAAGAGCCCCCGAAAGTCATAAAAGAGCCCCACAAAATAATGTGCGTAGGGTTAAATGCAAAACGAATTAAAGAGTGTTATTTTCAAGCAAGCAAGCTTGAACAGTAGCCCCCGACTTTCTTTAAGTATTTTTTTTCCCTGAGGGGGAGGGTGGCGGGGTGGGTGAATGCCATCTAAATGTACGACCTCTTCCCAAACCCTCGCTCTTTCGAAAACCAACTCACACTGGATTGCTTTTTTCCATGAATAGTAAACAGGCACCCCCTCCCCTGAAAAAAAAACTGTCTCCTCAATGGTTGTCATGTATTCACGCTATGCTGTATCACTGTCTACACGTCTGTATTTGCCATACTTTGAGTCTAAATCTTTTTCGAAGAACCTTTGATTGATGCGTAGCTTTTACTCAGTTCAGCATGATATCAGGCGAGGATCTACGGGGGGGGGGGTTTAGGGGGTTTAGGGGGTTTAACCCCCCCCCTTGGGCGCCCCCCCCCCAACAAAAAAGGAAAACAAAAGACAAAAAGAAAGAAAAAAGAACGCACGCTGTAGAGAGAAACCCTTTCAAGTGCAAATATTGTGAGAAGATATTCAACTCATCTGGTAACTTAACCAAACACATGATAACTCTGGATATAACTGTGTATTAAACTGTTACTTGATTTAAAAAGACGTTATCATGCACTGCTTTTTGTGGTCTCCATTGTCTCTTGGGGATTGCGCGATCAGTGGAGAGACCGCGATGTGTGTGGGGGATAAAAAGAACGAACGGACTGAATCTGGACTAGCCCGAACCAGGTAATCTGGTACATGACGTACATGTACTGACCAGAGCCATCTATGTACAGAGTTTGGCCAACTTCATTTCACTGGGTCACAACATAGCGTATATTCTTTTGTTTTGTGCTTGCCCAACAAAGCAGTTGTCGCCATATTGACCCGAATTCACAAAGGAGGTTTGTCGACAAACCGAGGTTTATGTGCGTCATACGACGCGATTCGACGCGTTTTTACAAACCTTGGTTTGTAAAAAAACAAAAGAAGGTTTGTCGAAACAAAAGGAGGTTTGTCGACAAACCTCCTTTGTGAATTCGGGCCATGGTGTCCAACTCGAACCGGGTTGGCCAAACTCTGTGTATAGATGGCTCTGATACTGACCGTTTGGGCCACGCCCAGTATGCCCTCGCCCTCATTGTCGCAATTAATTTTATAATTGATTATTTCATTCCAAATCTTTTGCCTGACCACATGATGTGCAGTTCAGTGACCTCTTAAAAACCTTCTATTCACAAGAAACATGGCTAGTATTCTCGGTAATACGTCGCCCATGCTCGCTGGCTGTTGTCTCAACATTCCTTCCCCCATTGCTTGACGAGGCTCACGTGCATAAATATTTATTGATTCTAGTGCGAAGAATATTCCAAGGTCATACCCCTGAGGGGTTATAGGGTTCAGGGTAAGTGGGTTTTCTACGAATGATTTTTTTTGGTCATCCTTTTCGTTTTTTGAGGAGCCCTCATTCCGGGTTCAAGAAACTCCTCTATATCGACGCCTTGAATTCCCTCTCAAGATGGTTATGATTAGGAAATTGTCAGATAAGTGTCTCTGTTGAGTACTAGAACAACGGAAAGGATGGGAGGAGGAGGAGGGGGAGCAGTGAAAAAAAAATACACGGGGGCTCGGGGAGAGTTAGCCCCCCAAAATGCCCAAAAGAGCCCCCGAAAGTCATAAAAGAGCCCCACAAAATAATGTGCGTAGGGTTAAATGCAAAACGAATTAAAGAGTGTTATTTTCAAGCAAGCAAGCTTGAACAGTAGCCCCCGACTTTCTTTAAGTATTTTTTTTCCCTGAGGGGGAGGGTGGCGGGGTGGGTGAATGCCATCTAAATGTACGACCTCTTCCCAAACCCTCGCTCTTTCGAAAACCAACTCACACTGGATTGCTTTTTTCCATGAATAGTAAACAGGCACCCCCTCCCCTGAAAAAAAACTGTCTCCTCAATGGTTGTCATGTATTCACGCTATGCTGTATCACTGTCTACACGTCTGTATTTGCCATACTTTGAGTCTAAATCTTTTTCGAAGAACCTTTGATTGATGCGTAGCTTTTACTCAGTTCAGCATGATATCAGGCGAGGATCTACGGGGGGGGGGGTTTAGGGGGTTTAGGGGGTTTAACCCCCCCCCCTTGGGCGCCCCCCCCCCAACAAAAAAGGAAAACAAAAGACAAAAAGAAAGAAAAAAGAACGCACGCTGTAGAGAGAAACCCTTTCAAGTGCAAATATTGTGAGAAGATATTCAACTCATCTGGTAACTTAACCAAACACATGATAACTCTGGATATAACTGTGTATTAAACTGTTACTTGATTTAAAAAGACGTTATCATGCACTGCTTTTTGTGGTCTCCATTGTGTTAATAGATGCCAGGAAAACATCATTTACGGTCCGCATCGTCATTATTTTGGTCAAACCCCCCCCCCCCCCCTTAGCAAAAAGCTAGATCCGCCCCTGGATATCTTTTAGTTTAAAGTGTCGCTTTGTTGGACAAGCATCTGACAAGTTTAACTTGAAGAGCTCAAACTTCATACGGTGGTACTTTGCTCACTTGATATCCACTCTTTCTTTGAATTCGATTTATATTCAGATTCATTTCTTATATCCTTTTTATCATTTAAAGTAAACTCATTCCTCCCGTGATTGACAAGTTCAATATTGCGGTTTTTCTCAGGATTTAGCCTTTTCCAGGAAGTGACGTCATTTGCGGTGTGACTTACATACGCAGTCAAGTGGCACGGGAAGTAAAGGAATTCAAATCTGTATCACTAGATCCTTGGGCGCTGTTAATAGTGCTTTCTGTAATAGCGGACCTTTGTATATATTTTTTTCGGTTCAAGGACTCGATGAATACTAGAAAAATGTCTCCGATAAAAACCTCGTATAGATCTATAGAAATACCCCATTTTGATGAAACTCGAAGTGGACAGTCATAGCTTTACATTTAGGAGAGGGACAAACCACTTCCGAAAACTAAATTTGAACGTTTATTGTTGAGCACTAGTATATTGGGATTTTCGTATATTACAGTGACTTTCTGAAAGACTTTGGCCCGAATCCACAAAGGAGTTTGTCGACAAACCTAGGATTATGTGCTTCATATGACGCGTTTCGACGCGATTCAAACCGAGGTTTGCACAAAATTTAATTTGTGAATTCGGGCAATAATGTCTTGCCAGTTGGGGAGTGTCCGACTTCCATGTTTATGTTCTGCTGTACGCCATAATTCAACGCAAATAAAGCCATCGATCAAAATAATGGTGCCAAAATAATGCACATTGATTTTTGTCACCGCTTATTTTTGCCTGAGATTATTAAACCTTTGAGCTAATATAATAGATGTAGCATTTCCTTACGACTTTTAGGCCTCCACTCTTTATATTTCACCAGATGTGTATTATTTTATCTCAATAACAAGATCTTATAAAGATAATTGCAATGACGACCCTTCGTCATTGCCTTGTTTTCGTTCACATTCTGCCCCATTAATATTCTCCTTTTCCTCCTTTTCCTCCTTATCGTCAGGAAATCGCATTCGTTTTGCACGTAGTGTTTGTGATTCCTAGTTAGGTGCTTTCCTCATGTCCTTTTCCTTTCAAATTTCATAGGCATAGTCTCTAACATCTCATCAAGGTCACTACATTCTTCGATTTTGGAAATCACTCATGCATGACCGTCCAGGCGCCATTTTGTCCGTTTCTGGTCCATTTTAAGGCCTTTATATCTTCCTTCCTATCTCCACTATCCTTCATCCTACAAACTTCTAACAAATTCCTCTAGATAGTCTGAGAGATGTTCTTTCATCTGCGACGTATGACTTGACCTTCAAAATGCCATCTTCATACTCGAAATTCAAATCTAAAACCGACTCCGTCAAAAATCTCTCAAGTTCTTGAAAAATGGACCCCTAAATAATCTAAAACTGCCATAACTTTCTCATATAAATTCCGTTTTGTATTTAAATCTCACAGTATCTTTATCTCATAATTACACATAGCCATGCCAAATTTCACGCTCCAATGGCTTTGCACAACATAAATAGCGCCCTCTAAAGTTCTAGGAATTGGCTTTCTCTCTGTGGCCGTATCTCCATAATGGCTTGGCAAACCCGTACCCTTTTTTGGATTTAGATACTTGAAGATATGCCCTTTCCAGCCATATACAAAATTATATACCCTATCACTGACCAAATTTGAGAAAATTGCCCTCCAAATTCGCCATTTTCACGAAAATTCCGAAATAACTTCAACTTGCTCTAAAATGGCGATCTTTAAACCTAACTCGATGAAACTTGGCAGACACATGTATCCATATACGTGTCAACTGTCTGCCAAGTTTGGTAAATTTTAATAACGTCAGCGCAAAGTTATCGCCCAAAATGATGAATTTGCTATGCATTACGTAATAGCGCCTTTAATGCGTGCAGTACATTGCGTGCAGATGACAATAGTGTCAAACTGACCGCAATGAAGTGTCCTTTCGAATGATACCAAGTATGGTATATGTTTACACAGAAAATTGTGAGTAAATCGCATTTGAACAAGGGTCACTATACGAATTCCGCCCGATTATAACACTTATCGACCATGTCGTCAATTTTTTCAGACTACTTTTCGCCCCCTAAACATCCTTTTTTTTCCTTGAAAATTTGCAATGACATTCCGAGATGCAATACGCAGGGCACCTCGTGACCGGATTTTTGGAATTAGTCAAGGGGGCCATTTAAGACGCCATTTTGTCCTTTAAATCTATATTACATCACATGTTTCGATTGGATTATCATAGAAATAAAGAGAGTAGTTTACAATAACAACCATGAAATTCTCTTTCCAATGATACCATATACGGCCCATAAAGAGACATAAAGAGAGAGAGAGAAAAAACAATTTAACTCCGGTCATAATACAGATCCTGTACGTTTTCCGCCCATGCATTACACGCATTGTCTATGGGGCAAATCGGGTTCACGCTTTTGACCCCTAGAACGATCTTGATTGCAATGACGAACATGCAACTAATCCCATTTGTTTTTGCACGCAGTGCTTGCGAGCCCTTTCTAGGTTCTTTCCCCTATCCCAATTTCTTTCAAACATCGTAGGCATAGTCACTACCATCCCATCAAGGTCACTATTGAGGCCTTTCTTTCGCCCTACCTGTCTCCACTATTACAGAAGCTAAAGACTTCGTACAAATTGCTCTGGATAGTCCGAGAGAAGCTCTTTCGTTCGACACGTAGAAACACGGCGTCATTGCACGCACATCGTTGTGACACGATTGCATTTCTAGTATTCTCCTTTTCCTCCTTTTCCTTATCGTCCGGAAATCGCATTCGTTTTGCACGTAGTGTTTGTGATTCCTAGTTAGGTGCTTTCCTCATGTCCTTTTCCTTTCAAATTTCATAGGCATAGTCTCTAACATCTCATCAAGGTCACTACATTCTTCGATTTTGAAAATCACTCATGCATGACCGTCCAGGCGCCATTTTGTCTGTTTCTGGTCCATTTTAAGGCCTTTATATCTTCCTTCCTATCTCCACTATCCTAGATCCTACAAACTTCTAACAAATTCCTCTAGATAGTCTGAGAGATGTTCTTTCATCTGCGACGTATGACTTGACCTTCAAAATGCCATCTTCATACTCGAAATTCAAATCTAAAACCGACTCCGTCAAAAATCTCTCAAGTTCTTGAAAAATGGACCCCTAAATAATCTAAAACTGCCATAACTTTCTCATATAAATTCCGTTTTGTATTTAAATCTCACAGTATCTTTATCTCATAATTGCACATAGCCATGCCAAATTTCACGCTCCAATGGCTTTGCACAACATAAATAGCGCCCTCTAAAGTTCTGGGAATTGGCTTTCTCTCTGTGGCCGTATCTCCATAATGGCTTGGCAAACCCGTACCCTTTTTTGGATTTAGATACTTGAAGATATGCCCTTTCCAGCCATATACAAAATTATATACCCTATCACTGACCAAATTGAGAAAATTGCCCTCCAAATTCGCCATTTTCAAGAAAATTCCGAAATAACTTCAACTTGCTCTAAAATGGCGATCTTTATACCTACATCAATGAAACTTGGCAGACATATGTATCCATATACGTGACAACTGTCTGCCAAGTTTGGTAAATTTTAATAACGTCAGCGCAAAGTTATCGCCAAAAATGATGAATTTGCTATGCATTACGTAATAGCGCCTTTAATGCGTGCAGTACATTGCGTGCAGATGAAAATGGTGTCAAACTGACCGCAATGAAGTGCCCTTTCGAATGATACCAAGTATGGTATATGTTTACACAGAAAATTGTGAGTAAATCGCATTTGAACAAGGGTCACTATACGAATTCCGCCCGATTATAACACTTATCGGCCATGACGTCATTTTTTCAGACTACTTTTCGCCCCCTAAACATCCTTTTTTTTCCTTGAAAATTTGCAATGACATTCCGAGATGCAATACGCAGGGCACCTCTTGGCCGGATTTTTGAAATTGGTCAAGGGGGCCATTTAAGACGCCATTTTGTCCTATACATCTATTTTACATCACGTGTTTCGATAGGATTATCATAGAAAAAAAGAGAGTGGTTTACAATAACAACCATGAAATTCTCTTTCTAATGATACCAAATACGGCCCATAAAGAGACGTAAAGAGAGAGAGAAAAAACAATTTAACTCCGGCCATAATACAGATCCTGCACGTTTTCCGCCCATTCATTACACGCATTGTCTATGGGGCATATCGGGTTCACGCTTTTGGCCCCCAGAACGAACTTGATTGCAATGTCAAACATGCACCAAATCCCATTGGTTTGTGCACGCAGTGCTTGCGAGCCCTTTCTAGGTTCTTTCCCCTATCCCAATTTCTTTCAAACTTCGTAGGCATAGTCACTACCATCCCATCAAGGTCACTGTTGATGCATTTCTTTCGCCCTACCTATCTCCAATATCACAGAAGCTACAGACTTCGTGCAAATTGCTCTGGATAGTCCGAGAGAAGCTCTTTCGTTTGACACGTAGAAACACGGCGTCATTGCACGCACATCGTTCTGACACGATTGCATTTCTAGTATTCTCCTTTTCCTTATCCTTATCGTCCGGAAATCGCATTCGTTTTGCACGTAGTGCTTGTGATTCCTAGTAAGGTGCTTTCCTCATGTCCTTTTCCTTTCAAATTTCATAGGCATAGTCTCTAACATCTCATCAAGGTCACTACATTCTTCGATTTTGGAAATCACTCATGCATAACCGTCCAGGTGCCATTTTGTCCGTTTCTGGTCCATTTTAAGGCCTTTATATCTTCCTTCCTATCTCCACTATCCTAGATCCTACACACTTCTAACAAATTCCTCTAGATAGTCTGAGAGATATTCTTTCATCTGCGACCAATGACTTGACCTTCAAAATGCCATCTTCATACTCGAAATTCAAATCTAAAACCGACTCCGTCAAAAATCTCTCAAGTTCTTGAAAAATGGACCCCTAAATAATCTAAAACTGCCATAACTTTCTCATATAAATTCCGTTTTTTTATTTAAATATTACAGTATCTTCATCTCATAATTGCACATAGCCATGCCAAATTTCACGCTCCAATGGCTTTGCACAACATAAATAGCGCCCTCTAAAGTTCTGGGAATTGGCTTTCTCTCTGTGGCCGTATCTCCATAATGGCTTGGCAAACCCGTACCCTTTTTTGGATTTAGATACTTGAAGATATGCTCTTTCCAGCCATATACAAAATTATATACCCTAACACTGACCAAATTTGAGAAAAATGCCCTCCAAATTCGCCATTTTCGAGAAAATTCCAAAATAACTTCAACTTGCTCGAAAATGGCGATCTTTATACCTATATCAATGAAACTTGGCAGATATATGTATCCATATACGTGACAACTGTTTGCCAAGTTTGGTGAAATTCGAATATGTCAGCGCAAAGTTATCGCCAAAAATGATGAATTTGCTATGCATTACGTAATAGCGCCTATAATGCGTGCAGTACATTGCGCGCAGATTACAATGATGTTAAACTGACCGCAATGAAGTGCCCTTTCAAATGATACCAAGTATGGTATATGTTCACACAGACAATTTTGAGTAAATCACATTTGAATAAGGGTCACTATACGATTTCCGCCGAGTTTCCGCCCAATATTATAACACGTATCGGCTATGACGTCATTTCTCAGACTTTCTTTCGCCCCCTAAACATCCTTTTTTTTCCTTGAAATTTTGCAGTGACATTTCGAGTTGCAGTACGCAGGGCACCTCGTGCCCAGTTTTTCGAAATTCGTCAAGGTGGCCATTAAAAACGCCATTTTGTACTATAAATTTATTTTACATCACGTGTTTCGATAGGATTATCATAGAAAAAAAAAGAGTGGTTTACAATAACAACCATGAAATTTTCTTTCTAATGATACCAAATACGGCCCATAAAGAGACATCAAGAGAGAGAGAAAAAACAATTTAACCCTGGTCATAATACAGATCCTGTAGGTTTTCCGCCCATGCATTACACGCATTGTCTATGGGACATATCGGGTTCGCGCTTTTGGCTCCCAGAACGATCTTTATTGCAATGACGAACATGCACCAAATCCCGCTAGTTTTTGCACGCAGTGCTTGCGAGCCCTTTCTAGGTTCTTTCCCTATCCCAATTTCTTTCAAACTTCGTAGGCATAGTCACTACCATCCCATCAAGGTCACTGTTGAGGCCTTTCTCTCGCCCTATCTATCACTAACATCACAGAAGCTACAGACTTCGTACAAATCGCTCTGGATAGTCCGAGAGAAGCTCTTTCGTTTGACACGTATAAACATGGCGTCATTGCACGCACATCGTTGTGACACGATTGCATTTCTAGTTGCAATGACGAACCTTCGTCATTGCCTTGTTTTCGTTCACATTCTGCCCAATTAATATTCTCCTTTTCCTTATCCTTATCGTCCGGAAATCGCATTCGTTTTGCACGTAGTGCTTGTGATTCCTAGTAAGGTGCTTTCCTCATGTCCTTTTCCTTTCAAATTTCATAGGCATAGTCTCTAACATCTCATCAAGGTCACTACATTCTTCGATTTTGGAAATCACTCATGCATGACCGTCCAGGTGCCATTTTGTCCGTTTCTGGTCCATTTTAAGGCATTTATATCTTCCTTCCTATCTCCACTATCCTAGATCCTACAAACTTCTAACAAATTCCTCTAGATAGTCTGAGAGATGTTCTTTCATCTGCGACGGATGACTTGACCTTCAAAATGCCATCTTCATACTCGAAATTCAAATCTAAAACCGACTCCGTCAAAAATCTCTCAAGTTCTTGAAAAATGGACCCCTAAATAATCTAAAACTGCCATAACTTTCTCATATAAATTCCGTTTTGTATTTAAATCTCACAGTATCTTTATCTCATAATTGCACATAGCCATGCAAAATTTCACGCTCCAATGGCTTTGCACAACATAAATAGCGCCCTCTAAAGTTCTGGGAATTGGCTGTCTTTCTGTGGCCGTATCTCCATTATGGCTCGGCAAACCCGTACCCTTTTTTGGATTTAGATACTTGAAGATATGCCCTTTCCAGCCATATACAAAATGATATACCCTATCACTGACCAAATTTGAGAAAATTGCCCTCCAAATTCGCCATTTTCAAGAAAATTGAGAAATAACTTCAACTTGCTCTAAAATGGCGATCGTTCTACCTACATCAATGAAACTTTGCAGACATATGTATCCATATACGTGACAACTGTTTACCAAGTTTGGTAAAATTCAAATATGTCAGCGCAAAGTTATCGCCAAAAATGATGAATTTACTATGGATTACGTAATAGCGCGTTCAATGCGCGCAATACATTGCGCGCAGTTAACAATGGTGTCAAACTGACCGCAATGAAGTGCCCTTTCGGATGATACCAAGTATTATATATGTTCACACAGAAAATTGTGAATAAATCGCATTTGAACAAAGATCACTACACGAATTCCGCCGAGTTTCCGCCCGAACCTAACACGTTTCGGCTATGACGTCATTTTTTCAGACTGCTTTTCGCCTCTTAAACGTCCTTTTTTTTCCTTGAAAATTTGCAGTGACATGCCGAGTTCCAATACGCAGGGCACCTCTTGGCCAGATTTTTGAAATTGGTCAAGGGGGCCATTTAAGACGCCATTTTGTGCTATACATCTATTTTACATCACGTGTTTCGATAGGATTATCATAGAAAAAAAAAGAGTGGTTTACAATAACAACCATGAAATTCTCTTTCTAATGATACCAAATACGGCCCATAAAGAGACGTAAAGAGAGAGAGAAAAAACAATTTAACTCCGGCCATAATACAGATCCTGCACGTTTTCCGCCCATTCATTACACGCATTGTCTATGGGGCATATCGGGTTCACGCTTTTGGCCCCCAGAACGAACTTGATTGCAATGTCAAACATGCACCAAATCCAATTGGTTTGTGCACGCAGTGCTTGCGAGCCCTTTCTAGGTTCTTTCCCCTATCCCAATTTCTTTCAAACTTCGTAGGCATAGTACCATCCCATCAAGGTCACTGTTGATGCCTTTCTTTTGCCCTACCTATCTCCAATATCACAGAAGCTACAGACTTCGTGCAAATTGCTCTGGATAGTCCGAGAGAAGCTCTTTCGTTTGACACGTAGAAACACGGCGTCATTGCACGCACATCGTTCTGACACGATTGCATTTCTAGTTCTTAATTTATCTTGTCAATACAGACTTTGTTTACTTTTGATAACCATATTTGGTGCAATAAAAATCCATTCAAATCAAATCAAATAAGCTACGTATTAAACTTCTCCATGTGTCACAATACATGTGGCCTTGTATGGTTGTAATTTTGTATGTATGCCGATTCGGGTGGCTTAAAACATATGTTTTTATAATTCCATGTCGTTTCTAAGCGAATATCAAATTAATTTGGGCGAGAATTGCTGGCCCTGCATGCTCCCATCTCTTTGTTCTCACTGCCCGCAGTCTTCAAATTCAGACCCAAACGTGTCACTGATGTATCATAGTAATTATGTACTTCTGAATTGCTTTTGCTTTTTGCATGTAGTATGCATGCACAAATCCTTGTCAGTCAATGTGCGGAACAGTGTTTGCACGGTGAGACTAGGCTTACAGCATACTATATTGGCTCTGTACTGTATCTGACGCGGTAAGAGACGGACAGAGTTAGGCTCTGATCAAGGCTTTAGGAACCGTGGTTAAAGTGTCAAATCAGAGCTGGTGTCTGCAGGCTATTTTTTAAGGAAAGTAACGTCCATTTTATATTGGTATTGAGTGGTCTACGCTCATTGTGATGTTTATTTTAAAAGAAGGAAGAACAACAGAGGTGGAATGGAGATTTATATGAATCAGAGACATCTTTACATCACACATGTCTCTTGGTGAATTAAGGTGGATGGATCACAACGTGTGATGGTCGGAGGGAGAAGCGAGAGATTAGGAAATGACGTGCCTATGCCTATAGTAGCTATAGGCACAGCCATACGGAATGAACCCCCTCCCCTTTTTGTGTTCTTATGCAATTCTTTTACTGTTCTGAAATTAATATTGTGATTCAATAAATAAAATGTAAAGCGCTTCAAAAGATAGTATCAAGCGTTACATATTCATTATTATTGTTATTCTTCTTCTTCTTCTTCTTCTTCTTCTTCTTCTTCTTCTTCTTCTTATTATTTATAAGTCGACCAAGCGTCGATGGAGAAGAAGGCGGGACTGCGAAAGTTTGTATTTGACAGATGAACTCCACCCAGTATGCTTTTCAATACTGTATTTAATTATACCGCTCCCTTTTTTTAGAACGGTATGATCGAAATTATATCACCCATATCGGTTACATGCGCTTATTTCGCTGTGACGAGACAATGTACTATCCGTGCACATTCGTAGTCTCGCATTGCAGCCTTTTATGCAGAGAAACGTCGGCCTAATTCAGATATAAGTAATTACTAATGGTATTTGACTGACTGACTGACGTGTAATGAAAAGTTTGGTTTGGTTCAACTTCTACACAGGAAGGTCATTGGATAAATTACTGTATCACAATTTATTATTACAGCGAATAGTTAAATTAAGAAGGGGTGTGGTATTGAGTATTGGACTGAAAAACAGACCGGGGAATTGTGAATGTTTACGTATCTCCCTGAAGAGTTTATGAACTTAAAATTAAACTGCATGGACATTAATGATATGTTGTGACAACGTGGATTTTTTTTGTCGGGCGCTGATACGAAAACCCGGTTATGGTATTTGCTTTCGGAAGTTGTTTATTTTTAGCTTGTGTGATGTTTAGAAAAGCACAGTCATGCTTGCGCGTTGCTAAACAACCAAGTAGGCCTCACATAATGTGCTTCTTATCTGAGGGACGAGGCATACGCGAGGATAGTTCATTATGAAAAAATAGGAAGGGGGTAAATTTTACGTTTTGCAGTAAGCCTGCCCCCTCCCAGAGAGAGAGAGATATTACAGTCTAATTTGTCGATAGCGATTACAACAAAACAAAAGAGAGAGAGAGAGAGAAACATTTTGTTCAGTGGGTGGGGTGAGTTGATTTGAAGACAAGGTTTTATTTTATTTTTCAAAGAAATTTGAGAATGGATGTTTAACAAAGTAAGCGACAATTGCCCCCTCCCACCCCCCGATCATTCCACCTATCAATAACATTTATTGATAATTTGGAAAGTGGAAATTGACAGAGTGCGTGCATGTGCCACGAAAGCGGCTCCGTGTGCAAGACTACGGCCGTCTCCTATGTTAGGGCGTGTGACGTTTTCTGATCGCTGACCCGCGAAATACGGAAGGCGAAGGTCATGCTACCGTAGGGCCTCGGAGGGCGACTAATATTTTGATTGAATAATTGATGGCTGCTAAGCCCGTGAATGATCTTACACAAAGAGACGAGCTTGAGTCATGTCTCTCCCTCCGTCTCTCTTTATATATCTCTATCTCTCTTTCTCTCTCTTTCTCTCTGTTCTGTGTGTAGTAGTCTCCCTCGCACCTTTTTCTCTCTCCATCTCTCCCTTCGACACCATGCTCTGTCAGACCTGTCAAATCTATACTGAAACATCGCCTCTCCCATCCTCTTTGCCTCTTCTTCTGTTTCCCCTCGTTTCTGTGTGCATTTTCTCTCTTCATGTCTCCTTACCCCCCTTTAATTTTAAATCCATACCTCTTCGTATACTGTTCTCCCTTCCCTTCCCTTCCTCCTCCTTCCCCTTTTTCTTCTCTCTCTCCATTCCCTTCCCCCTCCCCATCGCCCCTCCCCTCTCCATTTCTCTTTTATGTTCACTCTTCTTCCCTGAATGAAAATGAAAGGGCGTCCACATCGCATTGCTCCATACCCGACCCCCAATCCAAACCGACATAATTCCCCTTTTCTCTAAAGTCTAATTCGGGGTTTGATTTTCGTTTCGATTTGATCTCTATTGTGACTCAAGCACTCCGCGACAAAGATCATTTGCCAAGAGTTCGTCATTTCGGATTTAGCTGCCGGAGCGTGATGTTCGCTTTATGAGTGTGCCGGGTGATTACACGGTAACAGGATTGTTGTGTATTTCTAAATACGGGATAACAGTGGATATTTACTTAGAGATTACCCGCGTTGACTTCGGGCTAGCGAAGGGGAGACCGACTGTGTTCAGGTATATATTTTGTTTTATTTACGGCTTAGTAATTCTGTTTTATTTAGGGCTTAGTAATTCGGAAGATGCTACATTACTTTGAGTTTCATGTGCACGTTTGATATTGGGCAACAGGCCAATATTGTTTCACGCAGAAATAATATTTACATGCATTTCATCATTGGTCACTTGTATCAACACCGACGTGTGTATACTCCATACTAAAATCACCAACAAATTAAATCAAATTTATGTTATTACATGTATGTACATTCAGTAATTCTGTAATACTTCGATGTTCGTTATAGTTCAGAATTAGTTTATCGTTTTGTTTGTCATGATGCCCATGGGGCTACTTAGATATACGTAAGGGGTTTTCCCCGTGCATGGTTGCGGGGGTGGGGGGGGGGGGGGGGGGGGGTATAGTGAAGGGGCCGTGAATAAAACAAATCAATTTGTAATCATGTACCTTTTTTCTTCTTTTGAACATGTTGGGACACGTTGTTTAGGTGCCACCGTATACTTGCCAGATCGGGCATATGTCTTATGAAGGGATTACTAAACAAATTCGGATTAATTTCTCTTGTAGTCACGTCACGGAGGGGAAAAGAGGTAAAGATAAAGTTTACTTCAGGTTATGCGCTTTCATTGGGGAAAGAAAACTGTCTGGAAGAATCGCGATAAGGGGATAAGTCTGTTGATAAGCATACCTTCGGATGAATGCAGGCTATACTTTAAGGATTTGGAATCATCAAATACATGATAAATTGGGTTCATCTTACTGACCGTTAGTCAGGTGCATGCACTGTACACACACAAACAAAAATATGTGTATGAGACTACATTGTACAAGTCTTTTTTTATTTTTAATCAAGTTTCGAATATGAGGATACGTGAATAGCAATGTTTTCAGTTGATATTCAATATACTCTGATATTCTCCTAAACTGACGTGAAGAGAAATTATATTTAGACTTTAGCAGAAATCGACATTCCCTTTAATTTAAGAACCCATGCGCTACTTTAATGAAAAAAGGAAGTCCCGACTCCCGAATTGTTTTAAATCGGAACCCATATTTCCCCAATAATGATTGACATATTTTGGAAGGTTGCGTGTCAATATTTACTCTACACTTTATTGTTGTATCTTTATCAATTTACTTTGCTTTTACTCAAGTCATGTCGCAACTTGTCCATTAAAATTCCAAGTATTGCTTTGGTTCTCTTTTTATGATATTCAATATAATTTATCTCAAGTACATTTTTGATCAGACACTTCTATAGATTACAATATGTATTCAGGGCTGTGATCATAGACCTATATTTACTGTACATTAGCTGTATTTGTGACGTTGTCTCAAAGTGAAATAGCGCACATTGTTTCGTTATCTGTTTAGATACTGCTCTTAGTCTTACTCATAGCCCATATTTCCGCTTACACGCCCACGCTATACTATTGTTCTGTACAACACACACATCCTATACCATACAGTGTATATATAGTCCAAACACTACAATGAATAATGAGATTACACTAATAAAGACATAACTACCGTCTACTGTGTAATATGCACGGGGAAGATTTTGATCTGTAAGCGGGTTTTTAATTTCTTATCGCTTCTTTGTCCCCAACATAATTTGTCACTCCGTTACACCTTTCAACATTACGTAAGGGAATTTTTTTCTTCTTGGGAATGAAGGGGTCTCCGGGAAGTCTGCAAGCACAGACTCTAATTATTTTGACACTGTCTTTACCACAATTTCTAAAGCCTTGAATAGAGCCTAGTTCTGCTAGTTACTGGATCATCGTCAGTACGCAATTTAAATGCAGAGCAATGTAGTCTCAGTTTGCAGACACTATTACACGAAACGGCGGGCAATATTGTACATACATCAATACGTGCAAACTTGTCTGTGAGCTGTAGTAAAGATCACGTATAAGAACAATGAAAATCGTCCATGGGGAATTATCGGTGAGAGGAATCGTGCTTTACGCCAGAATTCACAGAATTCTGTGTGATCTTTATTATGAGAGTTTGATGGGCAGGTTCAATACAAGTCCATGTAGGTTATGTATACTTTAAACTTAAAGGGGTTATTCGGTTTTGAAAGGCTATGTTATGTATATGAATTTCTCCTTTGAATTTCCTTTCAATATCTAAATTTTTAAAATAACTATTGTGTAAGATGTGGATTTTGTTAAAGACTATTTTTTTGTTTCGTCTTCCGTTCTCTTCAAACTGATCATGTTCTCGTAATTTCCCAAAGTGCTAAGTTATCACAAATATGTTGTGTTATTGTCCACGTAAATGTTGTTATTACTATAATCGACAAATCACACCTAATTTTAAAATGGAATTTCACTCAAACTAATTCACTATTGAATTGTAGGGTTACCTGTAACTTGGAAAGAGGAGAGAGAGAGAGAGAGAGAGAGAATTTCCGTTTCGGTGTAATAAAATTTGGAGTGGACTATTAGGCTATCATTATTATTATTAAATACTATATAAATTAATACCTAATTCGTGAATGCTACTTTAAAAATGTAATTTAACAAAACAAAACAACCGAACAAGCAAGCACACTTTTCAGTTTCTTGTCTGGGAAGAAAAGGTATTTGCGGTTTTTAAACGAGCCTTATTTATCAGGCTTAAGTCTATTACTGCACAAATGCAACAATGCATTATGATTTATAATGATGAGATTTCTTCTATGGAGTGTTGACGTTATACAAAAACGAGATAAAAATGATATCAAAAGACTCATTTATTATGATTGCACTCGCAAAGCCACTAGATTTGAAGTACAATAATTCGCGGATATTCTTGGTAAATGGACAATAATACAATACAGCCATCTCTCTTTGTCCTTTTCTGTGCTATGATACTGTTCGTGATCTATAGAGCAAATCGCTTTGGACGCAGGTGAATCGAATGGTATTTCTTGCTCAACGCTGTGGAATGCGGCGCACTTGAAAACTACTCAAAACTTTTGTCATACGACAGTCTCGCTAATCAGACCCCGTTAAAGCGAAATTCTTGTTCGGGTTAGCATTTGAACGCAAACGTGAAAAAGAACATGGCTGTTACCAAAAATAAGATTCTCAGTTTTATTTTCTTATAGTAGATTATAATAAATGTAAATAATGTAAGGCCAAAGAGTAAAAACGTTCTTATATTTGTTTTTCAAGTTTATTTTAAAATAAAATCCCTTCATATAGAAATGTAGGGCCAGATATTTTGCAGGACTTCTTCCCAAAACAATGATCAGTCTAATTGATTAGGCTGATGTTGGTTAACAAATTGTACACACAATCTTAGTTTTTAATCTTGGATGAATTTGTCATTGTTCATGTTACATTTGCGTGGGTGCGATCTTTCGAGTAATTATTTCTGTCGTGTCTGCTTGTGGTTAAACCAAGATGTTCGTTGACTGAGTAATAAGGATATTGACGAATCAATTAATAACCACTTTCTGCTTTCTTTCTGTTTCGGTGCTGTGAAAACGATTTATAGACCCTTTACTCGTGTGTATCTGTGTACAAAGACAAATGATACACTGCTATGCATTGCGAATCTACATGATTGTGTGTGCTACGCTTTTTACTTTTTAGATAAAATATGCCCTCGTTATGCACATAGTGAGTCAAAGTATACGATTATTGATTTTGCCTATTGATTAATAGGTATTTGGTATTTCATTTATTAATGTTTTTTGTCTCTTCAGTAATATTTCTTACAGGAATATGTTTATTTATGATTTTATTTCACAAACAAAACTTTAAAATCTTCGCTCGCGCGTGTGAGTGAACTGTGTACAGTGGGGGTAGGGGAGGGGGATCGAGGGAGGAGGGGGGGGGGGGTGGTATAACTTATTCTATATTAAAAAACAAACAAACAGCAACATTAATTTAGACTCTGTTTAGACTCTGTCGGCAACATAGGTCTGTATAGTGTGACACAGTGAGATTAAGTGTGTGTCATATCATGGACCTACATGTACTACGGTCCATGGTCATGTATATGAAGAGTTTCACATGCTGCAGAGTACGACCTATCGCATTAATTCGTACGCTTTATAAATGATGTACATGTAAGCTTATTACATCATGAACCTACATACACAAACTGTAAATCATGTATTTAATCTGCTCGGTCGGTGACCTGCTTATCCGTGTGTTCACTGTTTGTATTTACACTGGTAAATCTGTACTGTTTGTGTTTCTCAGCCTCTGTCTATCAATCATACACAGTGGCCTGTGACCAACCAACGTTCTATTTATAGATACAAAGGTGGACACATTTTACATGCGGAACTTGGAACTATTTCGATTTGCCTTTTTTTCTCCCACATACCTGAGCGATTTGCGCATTCCAGTGGTTTTTATCCCTTGGGGAAGTATGATCTCCCCCCCCCCCCCCCCCCCTCATCCCCGGGGCAACATTCCGTCACCTTTCCCGTTCAGAAAAAAAGTGTATAAAACCAAAACTAAGGAGTTATAACTCCTGTCTATAAGGAGTTTATAACTTATTGGTAAAATTAGATCGAAAAGGAATTGAATTCAAGTGGCTTAAACGTACAGCTATTGATTTTCTTGTTTAGAACTCGAACCAGCGATGGTGATTGCGTAATAATTCATTCCGACATTCCGTTGTTATATGGATAATCATTGGATAATCATTACAAAAATCGTTATAGAATATAGTTTTGACCTCGTCGAAGTGCTGTTGAATAGGCAATACGTGACGCTCTTTCCAGGTTATTTGTATCGTCATTTTCCTCATTATCAATTGTCCGAGCAGAAATTCCAGGTAATCATGATGGGAGGTCCTTTATCCGCAATCAAGTATTATTGTCTGTATAGTGAATATTGATCGTTCTTGTTTAGTGTAACAGAAATCACTAAATGACCGTGGCGTGAAGCCCCTGGATAGGTTGGGGGGGGGGGGGGGGGAGGTGGCTGTTGAAGGAAATAGGGCGGGTAAGAAGTTGATGAAGAACTTGAAAAAAAGAGGTCGGTGAGGGTGTTAACCGGTAAAAGCTTGACAGTAATTTTGACAAAACTAACATTTGACCGTCGATATCCTTGTTTTCACGAAGTGACGGTAGTGAGGAAAATCGTAACGCAAAGTGAATGCAATTTTTGTTCACTACCGTCACTTCGTGAAAACAGCGACGATTTGTAAAAACACGGAAGAAGAAACAAAGAAGTAAAAACAAAGTTGAAAATAGTACATATTATATAGTGGAAACTTTTGGCCCATTAAATCGTGAAAAGTCATGTCATTCTTGAATCAAATTTTCCACAAATTATTGACATGCAGTTGACCTCGACATAAAAGAAGAAATTATGGTACTTAAACGAAACTAGGGGTAAGTCTTTCCCTATAGTACTCGTATATAGTCCTTGATACACTGATCTCATTTCTGATAAGGAGACAGGGTTTTTTTTTTTTGGGGGGGGGGGGTGGGTGAGGGGAGGGGGGGAGGGGAGGGGAGGGGGTGCCTATTAAACCATGTCTGCACTATGAAATTACAATAGGCTCTGTATTTTAGCTGTTATTTCACACAGATGTAGGCTCTGCTCAAGACTTTAGGAATTGTGTCTTATAAGGGGTGTACTTGCAGACTTTGGGGGTGGGGCCAGGGGGGGGGGGGAGGGGCAACATGCTAACCAGGTGTGTTAAACTGTTAATAAGTTTACGAGCAGAAAAATAATCGTTGAAATGTCAAAATGTCAATACCCCACTCTTCCCAAATAATATGACTATGCATTTACAGCAGGCCGAAGCATTGTCGGAAAATTTACTACTCGATAGTTGACCATTAAAAACAATTTTTTTTTTTTTTTTTTTGGGGGGGGGGGGGGTCCGGCACACGCCCCTCTAACGCCACCCCTGATTGACTTCATCCATCCATTGTGTATCGCTGTGATAGGAACACGTGTGGAATGCTTTGTAAACAATGAGCTTGTCTAGACAATGATGTGAGTGAATTATGAATATGATACAACATAACCTGCCTCCATAGTGCCCGCACCTCTGCTGGAAATGTCACATGTCGGATATAAAGTATCCTTCTCGAGTCAGGATGTACTTTCATTTTCAATATTTGCATAAAACTTTGGCAATCCGTCATAAAACCAGGATGTCATAGCGATGTTATGGCCGTGGCCTAAAAAGAAGAAAAAAATTGGCATTGTATGCTAATCGTTTATGCATGTTCGTACAGGCAAGTCTCGTTATCATG